>JACEEZ010016578.1:50000-78370 GCA_016584305.1 Chionoecetes opilio
AGGAAGGGAGGGAGGGAAGGAAGGGAAGGGAAGGAAAGGGAGGATGAAGACTGCTAGTTGCTACCCAGTATAATGATAAGAGTAAAGGTAGAGGCATAGGTAGATGGTAAAGGTAGATGGGGTAGATGAAAGGTAGAGATGGGGGCATACGCTATCCTGCGCGTGGCCTCGGTGCTCATCTCCGTGGCATTAGCCTTTGAGCCTGTGGTGGGTGACAACCCATTACCCCGGGACACAGGGCTAGTGTGACACCCGGGTTACCACAGTTACCTTCCCCAGGTTTCCCCAGGTACCCATTTATCAACCAACACCAGAAGAATGAACAGCTGAATGGGCTGCAAGCTGATTGCCCTGGCAGGGATTTGAACCCGGACCCACGGATTTGTAGTTAGGCCCTGAGCAGAAATTGATTTAGTGGCCCTGAGCAGAAATTGATTTAGCGGCCCTGAGCAGAAATTGATTTAGCGGCCTGAGCAGAAATTGATTTAGCGGCCCTGAGCAGAAATTGATTTAGCGGCCTGAGCAGAAATTGATTTAGCGGCCTGAGCAGAAATTGATTTAGCGGCCCTAAACAGAAATTGATTTAGCGGCCTGAGCAGAAATTGATTTAGCGGCCCTGAGCAGAAATTGATTTAGCGGCCCTGAGCAGAAATTGATTTAGCGGCCCTGAGCAGAAATTGATTTAGCGGCCCTGAGCAGAAATTGATTTAGCGGCCCTGAGCAGAAATTGATTTAGCAGCCCTGAGCAGAAATTGATTTAGCGGCCCTGAGCAGAAATTGATTTAGCGGCCCTGAGCAGAAATTGATTTAGCGGCCCTGAGCAGAAATTGATTTAGCGGCCTGAGCAGAAATTGATTTAGCGGCCTGAGCAGAAATTGATTTAGCGGCCCTAAACAGAATTGATTTAGCGGCCTGAGCAGAAATTGATTTAGCGGCCTGAACAGAAACTGTACAATTACTGATTTCCTTTTCTCTCCTTTCTCTCTGTCATTAACCTATTTCCACATTCTTTGCTTGTAGCTTCCTTATGTTCTAATGTTGTCATGAATGTGGTGCCTCGCCCTCAGGTATTCCTGCAACCGCTATGACGAGGACGAGGCCAAGCAGGCGAGGGACGCGCAGGAGAAGTCCCGGGCGGCCCTGCAGCGCTACCTCTTCTACTGCAACCGCTACATGAACCACATGCAGTCCCTCAAGTTCGAGCACAAGCTGTACGCCTCCGTCAAGGAGAAGATGGAGGAGATGCAACAACACAACATGTCCTGGATTGAGGTAAGCCCGGCAGTGTTGGTCAAAGCCTCATACCTGTCTGTCATCTTAATTACTTGCTTTATCATGAACCACACTCAGGAGCAGGGCTACATTAGTGGTCATACGCTCATCTCTATAATAGAAAGCAGTGTTTTGATGACTAGGATCAGCATGGGACAAGGGATCATGTAGTGACTAGTATTAATCACTGAGTAAGACAGGTCTATGATCATCGCGTGACCTGACTTATCTTGACTATAGATAGAATGAAGAAGTATAAGTCACCAGGACCAGATGAAGTTTATCCCAGGGTCTCACGGCCTCTTGTAGCTTCCTTATTTTCTCATATTCTTATGTTCTTATCTGAAACGCAACATGCCACAACAGCTGTAGTATCTTGCTTCACGTGCCTTGACATATATAAGTGTTTCTTTATTATCCAGGCAGGGCCGTTTTTACTATATGCTATCACTACAGCGGTGTCACAGGGCCCCCAAAGCCACCAAGGGGCCCCAAAGCTGCCATTATTTGCTCTTTGATTTTTAGAATCTATTATCTTTTCCTCTAAAGTGCACCAGACCAATGCATTTCAATATTAAAGGCGTGCCCCCGGACCACCTTAGAGGGCTTGGAATCCCCCCACCATAGTTTTACAAAATAGGGCCCCAAACAGCATTTCGTATAGGGCCCCAAAAGGCTACAAACGGCACTGTGTCCAGGTTTGATCCCCAAGACAGGTTTCAGACATGTACCCTTCCTGTCCTCCCCTCCCCAGGTGCAGTTCCTCAAGAAGATATCATAAGACTGAAGAAACATGAAGATTGTTCTTATGTTCTATGTTCTTATGTCCCCCCCCCAAATCTTCCTTATGTTCTATGTTCTTATGGCCCCCCAGGTACAGTTCCTCAAGAAGGCCGTGGACATCCTGTGTGAGTGTCGCCAGACCCTGATGTTCACCTATGTGTTCGCCTACTACCTGCGCAAGAACAACCAGTCTGTGATCTTTGAGGACAACCAGAAGGACGTTGAGAGTGCCACCGAGACGCTCAGCGAGTACCTGGAGCGGGACATCACGCAGGAGAACCTGGCGGACATCAAGCAGAAGGTGCAGGACAAGTACAGGTGAGAAGGTGGTTTTTTTTTATTTTTAGTTAATAATTTTCCTCTACTCATCCTCTGCTGCTTTATTATTCATTCATAGTGTGGCTTACTGTTATTCCTGACCCTATTTCATGACCTGACCCTATTTCTAAATCACAGATACATTAATTTACATATCTGTGACGCCAAGACCTTTGTAGATTTCTGGCCGCTGAAATTTCCGTGGATTGTTGACAAACACATTTTTTCCCTCAACCCCTTCCTGCTTTACCTGCCTTGAGCCGCTGGACACAAGATGAACAGAACTATCATTCCCCTTCCCCCAGATATTGTGAAGATGAACAGAACTATCATTCCCCTTCCCCCAGATACTGTGACCATTCCCCCTTCCCCCAGATACTGTGACCATTCCCCCTTCCCCCAGATACTGTGACCATTCCCCCTTCCCCCAGATACTGTGACCATTCCCCCTTCCCCCAGATACTGTGACTATTCCCCCTTCCCCCAGATACTGTGACCATTCCCCCTTCCCCCAGATACTGTGACCATTCCCCCTTCCCCCAGATACTGTGACCATTCCCCCTTCCCCCAGATACTGTGACTATTCCCCCTTCCCCCAGATACTGTGACCATTCCCCTTCCCCAGATACTGTGACCATTCCCCTTCCCCCAGATACTGTGACCATTCCCCTTCCCCCAGATACTGTGACCATTCCCCTTCCCCCAGATACTGTGACCATTCCCCCTTCCCCCAGATACTGTGACCATTCCCCCTTCCCCCAGATACTGTGACCATTCCCCCTTCCCCCAGATACTGTGACCATTCCCCCTTCCCCCAGATACTGTGACCATTCCCCCTTCCCCCAGATACTGTGACCATTCCCCCTTCCCCCAGATACTGTGACCATTCCCCCTTCCCCCAGATACTGTGACCATTCCCCCTTCCCCCAGATACTGTGACCATTCCCCCTTCCCCCAGATACTGTGACCTATTCCCCCTTCCCCCAGATACTGTGACCATTCCCCCTTCCCCCAGATACTGTGACCATTCCCCTTCCCCCAGATACTGTGACCATTCCCCCTTCCCCCAGATACTGTGACCATTCCCCCTTCCCCCAGATACTGTGATCATTCCCCTTCCCCCAGATACTGTGACCATTCCCCCTTCCCCCAGATACTGTGACCATTCCCCCTTCCCCCAATACTGTGACCATTCCCTTCCACCCTTCCCCCAGATACTGTGACCATTCCCCCTTCCCCCAATACTGTGACCATTCCCCCTTCCCCCAGATACTGTGACCATTCCCCCTTCCCCTAGATACTGTGACCATTCCCCTTCCCCCAGATACTGTGACCATTCCCCCTTCCCCTAGATACTGTGACCATTCCCCCTTCCCCCAGATACTGTGACCATTCCCCCTTCCCCAGATACTGTGACCATTCCCCCTTCCCCCAGATACTGTGACCATTCCCCCTTCCCCCCGATACTGTGACCATTCCCCCTTCCCCCAGATACTGTGACCATTCCCCTTCCCCCAATACTGTGACCATTCCCCCTTCCCCAGATACTGTGACCATTCCCCTTTCCCCCAGATACTGTGACCATTCCCCTTCCCCCAAGATACTGTGACCATTCCCCTTTCCCCCAGATACTGTGACCATTCCCCTTCCCCCAGATACTGTGACCATTCCCCCTTCCCCCAGATACTGTGACCATTCCCCCTTCCCCCAGATACTGTGACCATTCCCCCTTCCCCCAAATACTGTGACCATTCCCCTTCCCCCAGATACTGTGACCATTCCCCCTTCCCCCAGATACTGTGACTATTCCCCCTTCCCCCAGATACTGTGACCATTCCCCTTTCCCCAGATACTGTGACCATTCCCCCTTCCCCCAGATACTGTGACCATTCCCCTTCCCCCAGATACTGTGACCATTCCCCCTTCCCCCAGATACTGTGACCATTCCCCCTTCCCCCAGATACTGTGACCATTCCCCCTTCCCCCAGATACTGTGACCATTCCCCTTTCCCCCAGATACTGTGACCATTCCCCTTTCCCCCAGATACTGTGACCATTCCCCTTTCCCCCAGATACTGTGACCATTCCCCTTCCCCAGATACTGTGACCAGCGGCGGAGGAAGCTGTTGGAGCATGTACATGAGGGCTATGAGAAGGACTGGTGGGAGTACTCGGAGCCCTAGTAGGAACACAACACCTGTCCCCCTCGGTGCAGCGGCGGTGTCCCCCCTAGTCCTGCGCTGGGGCCGGGGTGGGGCGTGCGTGTGTGGTGTGTGCGAGCGTGTGTGGTGTGTGGTGGAGGCTTGTCTATAAAGGTGAGTGTTCTGTTCGCCTCTGCCACGGTCACGGTGATGCTTGGAGCCGCCATCGGTCTTCATAGCCGCTGCTTTGAAGTTTGCGCCCTCAGCCCTTCACAGTGACTCCCACTAGGAACTTTTAGTAATTAGCAGAGAGAGAGGTCATTAAGGAGAGTGGAGGCTAGGGCAGAGACTGTAGAGAAAGATGTCATTAACCCCTTCACGCCCAGATCTTTCCTTTGCTATATAAAATCGTCCGTTGTTAGCCATGAAAGTACGAAAAGTAACTGAATATACCAAATTAGTTAGTGGGCAAGGATATTAAACAGGTCATAGCTATAAAAACATTGCTTATATTCGTCTAATCGTCTAATGGTACACAAATTATAATGGAAATTACGTTGTGGGCCTCAAGGGGTTAAGGAGAGTGGACGTTAGAGAAAGATGTCATTAAGGAGAGTGTGTTGAGATACTACTAGTTGTTCCTAACATTCCTAACATGGCAGTAGCCCAGAGTCATGTGTGGAGGTGGGATGTTAGACCTTATATTTGAACTGTTATTGGAATGTTGGCTTGTTTGTCTCAGTTACCCATCCCTGGTTTTGTATCAGGACACTGCCCAAAACTGCATAATTGTTATCTTGAGTCTATATCATCAACTAAGTATTCACCCTTCACGCCCAGATCTTTCACTTGCTATAAAAAAAAATGTCTTGTCGAGCCATAAAATTACGAAAAGTAGCTGAAATACGCCCAGATCTTTCCTTTGCTATAAAAAAAATGTCTATTGTCGAGCCATAAAATTACAAAAAGTAGCTGAAATACGCCCAGATTTTTCCTTTGCTATTAAAAACACGTCTGTTGTCGAGCCATAAAATTACAAAAAGTCACTGAAATACGCCCAGATCTTTCCTTTGCTATTAAAAAGACGTCTGTTGTTAGCCATAAAATTACAAAAAGTAGCTGAAATACGCCCAGATCTTTCCTTTGCTATAAAAAAACCGTCTGTTGTTAGCCATAAAATTACAAAAAGTCACTGAATATACCAAATTAGTTAGTCGGCAAGGATACTAAACTTGTCATATGTATAAACTATTGCTTATATTCACTAAAAACCGTCTAATGGTACCCAAATTACAATGGAAATAATGTTCTGGGTCTCAAAGGGTTAACATTCCCCCATCCAAAAAATCCTTGTGTTATTATTGGTAGCGTTCATTTTTGCAGCATTACATGTCCCCTGTAGTGAGTTATGTGTGTGTTTTCGGTAAATTTCCAGATGAACACCGAACTTCCTTGGGGGGACAAAACTATTTTATTCTGGTAAGTTTTGTTGTGTTTTTAATTGATCTGCTAACTGTTTCTGTCGTCAATCTTATTATTATTATTTTTATTGCAACAAAAATTACAAAAACAAACAAATTGAACCTAACCTTTACCCAAGATAACCTAACCTAACCTAACCTAACCTAACCTTTACCCAAGATAACCTATACCTAACCTAACCTAACCTAACCTAACCTTTCCTTTACCCAAGATAACCTATACCTAACCTAACCTAACCTATACCTAACCTAACCTAACCTAACCTGACCTAACCTAACCTAACCTAACCTAACCTAACCTAACCAAATTGAACCTAACCTTTACCCAAGATAACCTATACCTAACCTAACCTAACCTAACCTAACCTATACCTAACCTAACCTGACCTGACCTGACCTGACCTGACCTGACCTAACCTAACCTAACCTAACCAAATTGAACCTAACCTTTACCCAAGATAACCTATACCTAACCTAACCTAACCTAACCTAACCTAACCTAACCTAACCTAACCTAACCTGTACCTAACTAAAAAAAAAATAATAATAATTGCGACAGAAACGGTTAGCAGCTTAATTCAAAACACACCAAAACTCACCAGAAAAAAGTCGTTTCTTCCACCAAAGTGAATTCGGTGTCAAACTGGAATACTACCGTGTTTTCTTGGTATCATCATCTCCCATAAACTCAGGACCATGCACAGGAAAAATGACAGGTTACATTTTTTAACAACTAGCTTTTATATAGCGTGAAGACAATTAAATGTTCAGAATAACTTAACACTAAATTCATCACAAAAAATACATTGTAGATTTGAAATACATCAGCTTTACATATTCATTATTCCATCCAGGAGTCAGAGTACAGGTTTGAGATGATTAACCCCTTGAGGCCCAGAACGTAATTTCCATTGTAATTTGGGTACCATTAGACAATTTTTAGTGAATATAAGCAATATTTTATAGATATGACCTGTTTAGTACCCTTGTCCACTAACTAATTTGGTATATTCAGTTACATTTCGTAATTTTATGGCTCGACAACATACAATTTTATATATCAAAGGAAAGATCTGGGCGTGAAGGGGTTAACTGTCACACCATGTTAACCCCTTCACGCCCAGATCTTTCCTTTGCTATAAAAAATTGTCCGTTGTCGAGCCATAAAATTAACAAAAATAACTTAATATACAAAATTAGTTAGTGGACAAGGATACAAAACAGGTCATAGCTATAAAATATTGATTATAGTCACTAAGAATCGTTTAATGGTACCCAAATTACAATGGAAATTACGTTCTGGGTCTCAAGGAGTTAAAGTTCTCAGTCCGAAAATCTTGTAAGAAAAATACACATTACATTTATGTATTTTTGGCGTGCGTTCTGAATGGTTGGTAAGACGAGACTCATCCTGTCAGCGCCACGCCACCCTAATAAAACCCCGGAATCCCCCTCCTTCTCCCTGAGTCATTTAATCTCCTTCCTCCAACAAGTCAACTCAAAAATTCTAATAGCCTGTTGGGTGAACACTCTCGACAGTATACAGTACTATATTACTCTAGCCTGTCTTTCCCCCTAACAGAAGAAAAGCTTTGGCAGTCTGGATAAAACCATGAATCTTGTAAATTGCTAGATAAAAGATCATTCCAAATAGTTAAAATCTCCTTCCTCCAACAACTACACATCCTTCATTTGATCTAACCATCCTGCTGTAACATTCCCTTCCCTCACCTATCACTCTTTCTCTGTAGCCCCTCCCATTTTTGTATACTTTGCCATAGTGCCATAGGACCTCTGATGTCTGGCACATTTCCCCTTTTTTGGCATTAAAGCAATCAATCCTGAGAGTCACACCAGTCTCGGGGGTCAGGGGTCAGGATGCCGGGTGGGGTGGTGGTGGTGGTGGTGGTGGTGAGGGGCACAAACACACACACACACACACACAGTCATATGCCTCACAGGGATGGGGGGGGGGGCGTCCATGGCTTGCTGGAATATTATAAGTAGATTGTTATATATATTTAAAAGACAATTTGAATAGATACACGACGGCTAATGATATAATAATGCAGCTAAAGATGGATAATTTCATGGACATAATTTGTACATAGCGTTTCTTTTCCCGCGTGGCAGTGTTGACAGGGACGGAATTCTGGATTCACTCTCTGTATGAATCTTATGTTTTCCTGTTGAGTTATGTAGATTCATAGAGGATTTATAGACTGATTTCCTAGGCCTATTAGGGAAGCCAAAATAAGCAAACAAAAATGTAATTAGGAAAAAAAAAAGCATGTGCTGATTGTATTCATTTTTGCCACCAATCGGTTTTTTGAAGTGGACATAATTTAAAAGGTTTTGCAAAAAAAATATATTCTCCTGAAGGGTGTGGTAGGTTATTGCCGGCCACCCTGCCGCCATAACACCGTAGTCGCCACTGCACTAATGTCGCCAGGCGCCATATACATATTACGAATGTTAGCATCACTACAGACTTATATGTGCCACTGAAGACAGGTACATAATATAAACTACAGCTAAGTATTAATTATCCGACCTTGGGGGGACCGAAGGTAGGTCGGATAATTGGAATAGTCGGATGTTCGGATATCACAGTAACCATAAACGTAAGGACAAAATGGTATAGAACATAAAGATGCAGCTCTTGAAGGCCGATCCAGTGGTAGACGCGAAAGTAAAATTCATGCATAAATAAAGCCACAAATCAATGTTTTCTATAAACTAAAATAAATGGCCAAAACAAGACACAATGTGGTGGTGAAAAAAGTCGGCTGTTTGGACAAGTCGGATGTTTGGAGGTCAGATGTTGGGAATTTGGCTGTACTGTGCATGCCTCTTCAGTGACACATACAAGTCTGTAGTGATGCTAACATTTCTGATATATGGCACCTGGCGACATTAGGGCAGTGGCGACTATAGTGTTGTTGACGGTAAGAACTCAGACACTCCTTAACCCCAGACACGTGTGAGTGCTGCTGCCACTCAGTATTAATCACGAACAGAGCACGTATAAAACAGGTCTTCACTGTCTGCATCAGTTGACTTCATTCGGTAAATTTCCAGATGAACGCCGAACTTCCTTTGGTGGACGGAACTATTTTTTTGGGGTGAGTTTTGATGTGTTTTGAATGAATCTGTTTACCGTTTCTGTCGTAAATATATTTTTTTTTTTTTTTAAGCGATTTGCAACGAATATGAAAAAAAAAATTGAGCTTAACCGAACCTTTACCTAACATAACATAACCTTTACCTAACATAACATAACCTTTACCTAACATAACATAACCTTTACCTAACATAACATAACCTTTACCTAACTTTAAAAAAATAATAATAAAATTTGCGACAGAAATGGTTAGCAGATCATTTCAAAACACATCAAAACTCGCCAGAAAAAAATAGTTTCGTCCTCCAAAGTGAATTCGGTGTTCATCTGGAATAACACCTTAATTCACCTGGTCCTTGGCACTCTGTATGAGTTATCTTCGTGCCTGCGTTTGTGTTTAGTGCAAGACCTGCCTTGCATCACCAGGCTCCAGCATTTTGTACATTGTGTGCCTTGACCTAGTTTATACGTCATATATCCCTTATTTTCTACTGCTGTCACAAAGTCAATTGACACAAGAGGTGATGTCAGGTTGTCAGCTTTGCAATCCGGCAAGCTGGGTTGGTACGCTAAACTGCCAGTTGTTTCAAGCTTGCTCGGCTCAACGCTCAGTGGTGTCTGTGGAAGTGGCTTGAATCATCAGGCCATTTCACACGGACACTTTTTCCGGCATCTTTTGGTATTTTGCTACCAAAAGATTCCCCGCAGTGGTGGCAAAAAAATGCGCATTCGTCACTTGGCGTTTCGGCTACGAGCATCTTCTTGCACGATTCATAAGTCTTGAATTGAAGAATACGATTGAAGTCTTCTTGCACGATCCATAATGTTAATTTTGGTTGCGGGTCCCGGAAGATGCCAGTACAAGATGCTCGTAGCCGAAACGCCGTGTGACGAACGCGCATTTTTTGGCCACCACTACGGGCATCTTTGGTAGCAAAATACCAAAATATGCCGGAAAAAGTGTCCGTGTGACGCGGTCTTAACACTACACCTGAAAAAAGAGAACAAGAGATAATGTGCTTTCCTATATCTAAGCATAAATACATGAATACAAAGAGTCATGTTTCATCCAGTTGTTGCTTAGAGTGAGTATGGAAGCCTTTCAGAGTGGGTCTTGTGTTCCTACTTACTGGTGTTGCCTGAGGATTGTGAGAGTGGTGTTGTGGTGTTGCTTCGTCACAACACCATATCTCCGTCAGTGTTAGTGTTGGTCAAACCACACACTCATCATCACTGTATAGAAACTTTAACCACCAGTTACTAGAGTGAAGACGTGTATTTTAAGTTTGAATGCCTTTGTACAGTTATTTTTACAAATCTATTTTATTTTACCCATAATAAAAGTGTGTAGGTTTTTTTTTTTTCTTCTCGTATGTATTTGAATTTTATGTTGACTCAGCAAAACTCTGTGATTTTCAGAACTTCATGACAGGATTTTGCATTTTCCTTCACCCGTAACTTAACTCTGGAAGTTTATTGTTGTTCATATGGCTATGTTTACATCCTGGAGATATGATATGCCAGGAAAAAAACAGTATTTTATCTATAGGTAGTTTATTTTTTTTAGCGAGGCGAAAATTCCATTCTATCATAAGGTCTCATGCTAAAATTATGTCTACATTTACCTGATAATAGGGTTAACTATGATAAAATACAATGAAGTTTAGAAGAAGCGTAGTATTCCCTTCTCCTGGCATCAAATATCAGTCAGTAAGCAGCAAGGAGTCAGGATTTTTCACCTCGTTAAAAAACCAGACTACATATAGCCAAATTCATGATGTGATGTACCCTTAAAATCCCCGTCAAGAAGTTCTGGTGTATAGTTTTAGAGTATCTAAGTGCTCTGGTTCAATACAGATTCAGGAGGTTTTTCATTCAATTGTAGTGATATTATGTATTATGGTTCCCTGCCTTGAGACTTGTGGTTGTCTGGCGTGTGGCAGCGGTAGGGAATGTAACTGTGGCTCATGCTTCAATATGGTATGTTTTTATACAGGGATATAATTCTGGAATACAGTTTATGAGTGAATGAGGCATAGGAAGCTACTCAAGTTTCTCAACCACTTATTATTTCACAAACATGTAAATACAGATAAATATATAGATATTATATAGTGTGGATTTTCTTAGAAACTATAATGAATGAGAAAGATGTTTTGAGCTTCCTTCATGACTGCATGATTTTGCTTGACATTTGTACTCTACTTATTCTTTGATATGATGTGTACGTAAAAGTGGACAAGATGTGTGCGAGACGTCATTCAGGCCGCGCCATGTCCCCGGGCAGACACATTGGCAGCGTTGGTTCACTGTTGATATATATTTGCAGAAACATTGCTTCACTGTTGACTTAAAGTTGCAGAAACATTGCTTCACTGTTGACTTAAAGTTGCAGAAACATTGCTTCACTGTTGACTTAAAGTTGCAGAAACATTGCTTCACTGTTGACTTAAAGTTGCAGAAACATTGCTTCACTGTTGACTTAAAGTTGCAGAAACATTGCTTCACTGTTGACTTAAAGTTGCAGAAACATTGCTTCACTGTTGACTTAAAGTTGCAGAAACATTGCTTCACTGTTGACTTAAAGTTGCAGAAACATTGACAACCTTGGTTCACCGTTGACATAAAGTTTGCTTACAATGGTTTGGCTTTGAAGCAGTCTTAAGTTTAAAAAAAAAAAAAAAAAAAAATTTAACAGGAACTACTACGTGTAGGTCTCGCGGCCTCTTGTAGCTTCCTTATTTTCTTTCTTTCTTAAAATGAAGTAGGAAAAACTGTAACACTCAGTAAGACCAATACTGGTGATAGTATTTATTGAGTAATAGTTAACGTAGCTCTTTACTTTCCATTGTATGATATGATACAGGGAAAGAAAGTGTTTGCCATAACAAGCTCAGAATGATTAATGGTTTCACAGTATGTACAGTGCATATCACATAGTTTAAAGTGGAGGAACAGTACCATACCATAACATTTTTTGTATGCACTTTATAAGCATTTTTGTATCTGCTTATCGTATGGCAAGAGGTTAGTTTTGTTTTTATTATCGCGTGGTTTTGGAGGCAGACTTTGTTGTTGCCGCTGCAGTTGTCTTTCTCCCTGTGTGTCTGAGTGTCTGAGTGACTGAGTTAAGCATCAGAGTATCCTTGAGTACTAAAGCCCGGGCCCACAGTGAGGTTACGGGTCCATCTCAACCCACGTTACAGAAAATTGCCTGACGTTGGTTGACGAAGGAATTTTTATGCGTCAACTCACTTCAGCCTGATTGCCATGCCAGTGATGTTAATGCCTCGTCAGCAACGTCAGATAAAGACAGATCCACAACACTGCCTCGTCACTTGTCCAGGGTAACTCATGGGCTGACGCAACAATTTTTAAACATTTTCAAAAATAACACCATGTCTAGAGAGAGGCCTCGTCAGCCCGTGTACGCCTGTAATGGGACACCTGAAATTGTACCCAGCTTGTAATGGGACACCTGAAATTGTACCCAGCTTGTAATGGGACACCTGAAATTGTACCCAGCTTGTAATGGGACACCTGAAATTGTACCCAGCTTGTAATGGGACACCTGAAATTGTACCAAGCTTGTAATGGACGAAGACCACTTGTAAACAATTGTACCAGCTTGTAATGGGACACCTGAAATTGTACCAAGCTTGTAATGGGACACTTGAAATTGTACCAAGCTTGTAATGGGACACCTGAAATTGTACCAAGCTTGTAGTGGGACACCTGAAATTGTACCCAGCTTGTAATGGGACACCTAAAATTGTACCCAGCTTGTAATGGGACACCTGAAATTGTACCCAGCTTGTAATGGGACACCTGAAATTGTACCCAGCTTGTAACAGGACACCTGAAATTGTACCCAGCTTGTAATGGGACACCTGAAATTGTACCCAGCTTGTAATGGGACACCTGAAAGTGTACCCAGCTTGTAATGGGACACCTGAATTGTACCCAGCTTGTAATGGGACACCTGAAATTGTACCCAGCTTGTAACAGGACACCTGAAATTGTACCCAGCTTGTAATGGGACACCTGAAATTGTACCCAGCTTATAATGGGACACCTGAAATTGTACCCAGCTTGTAACAGGACACCTGAAATTGTACCCAGCTTGTAATGGGACACCTGAAATTGAACCAAGCTTGTAATGGGACACCTGAAATTGTACCCAGCTTGTAATGGGACACCTGAAATTGTACCCAGCTTGTAACAGGACACCTGAAATTGTACCCAGCTTGTAATGGGACACCTGAAATTGTACCCAGCTTGTAATGGGACACCTGAAATTGTACCCAGCTTGTAACAGGACACCTGAAATTGTACCCAGCTTGTAATGGGACACCTGAAATTGAACCAAGCTTGTAACGGGACACCTGAAATTGTACCCAGCTTGTAATGGGACACCTGAAATTGTACCAAGCTTGTAATGGGACACCTGAAAATGTACCCAGCTTGTAGTGGGACACCTGAAATTGTACCCAGCTTGTAATGGGACACCTGAAATTGTACCCAGCTTGTAGTGGGACACCTGAAATTGTACTCAGCTTGTAGTGGGACACCTGAAATTGTACCCAGCTTGTAGTGGGACACCTGAAATTGTACCCAGCTTGTAGTGGGACACCTGAAATTGTACCCAGCTTGTAGTGGGACACCTGAAATTGTACCCAGCTTGTAGTGGGACACCTGAAATTGTACCCAGCTTGTAATGGGACACCTGAAATTGTACCCAGCTTGTAATGGGACACCTGAAATTGAACCCAGCTTGTAATGGGACACCTGAAATTGTACCAAGCTTGTAATGGGACACCTGAAATTGAACCCAGCTTGTAATGGGACACCTGACATTGTACCCAGCTTGTAGTGGGACACCTGAAATTGTACCCAGCTTGTAATGGGACACCTGAAATTGTACCCAGCTTGTAATGGGACACCTGAAATTGTACCCAGCTTGTAGTGGGACACCTGAAATTGTACCCAGCTTGTAATGGGACACCTGAAATTGTACCCAGCTTGTAACGGGACACCTGAAATTGTACCAAGCTTGTAATGGGACACCTGAAATTGAACCCAGCTTGTAATGGAACACCTGAAATTGTACCCAGCTTGTAATGGGACACCTGAAATTGTACCCAGCTTGTAATGGGACACCTGAAATTGTACCCAGCTTGTAATGGGACACCTGAAATTGTACCCAGCTTGTAATGGGACACCTGAAATTGTCCCCAGCTTGTAATGGGACACCTGAAATTGACCCAGCTTGTAATGGGACACCTGACATTGTACCCAGCTTGTAGTGGGACACCTGAAATTGTACCCAGCTTGTAATGGGACACCTGAAATTGTAACCCAGCTTGTAATGGAACACCTGAAATTGTACCAAGCTTGTAATGGGACACCTGAAATTGTACCCAGCTTGTAGTGGGACACCTGAAATTGTACCAAGCTCGTAACGGGACACCTGAAATTGTACCAAGCTTGTAGTGGGACACCTGAAATTGAACCCAGCTTAATGGAACACCTGAATGTAACAGCTTTGTATGGGACACCTAAATGTACCCAGCTGTAGTGGACACTGAATTTACAAGCTGTAACGGGCACCTGAATTGTACAAGCTTGTAGTGGGACACCTGAAATTGAGGTGGCCCCGTAACCTCATCATGGGACTCGGGCTAAACACTCCATCTGAGTCTATAAGCACACTGCAACCACCAACACCACTGTACACTGCTTCACTAGGGTCAACATTTTACAAAGCTCGAAGTGTGTGGTTGGAAGGAAATTATTCTCTCTCTCTCTCTCTCTCTCTCTCTCTCTCTCTCTCTCTCTCTCTCTCTCTCTTCTCTCTCTCTCTCTCTCTTCTCTCTCTCCCTTAGTTCTCTTCCTTCTCTCCTTCTTCACTGGTAGTTTCCTCTCTCTCTCTCCTTTGGTAGTTTTCCTCACTCACTGTACTCTCTCTCTCTCCTCCCCTCTCTCTCTCTCTCTCTCTCTCTCTCTCTCTCTCTCTCTCTCTCTCTCTCTCTCTCTCTCTCTCTCTCTCTCTCTCTCTCACATCATGGTAGTATTTTCTTTGGTTTCATGCATAAAATTAAATTTGTTGGGGCAGGATAGGAAGAACTGGTTTAATAAGTGATATAAAATAATGTTTTATGTGAAGATTAATCATATCATTATTATTATCATTCATTATTGTCATTAACCCCTTCACGCCCAGATCTTTACTTTGCTATAAATAAATTGTATGTTTTCGAGCCATAAAATTACGAAAAGTTACAGTATATACCAAATTAGTTAGTAGACAAGGATACTAAACAGGTCATATCTATAAAATATTGCTTATAGTCACGAAAAATCGCCTAATGGTACCTAAATTACAATGGAAATCACGTTCTGGGCCTCAAGGGGTTAATGGTAATCTGATTTGGTATTATGGTTGATTTACAGATGCGTTTCGACTACTTGTTACACCGGAAGTTTTTAGCATTATTTTTATTATTGTTATTATTATTTTCATTTTTTTATTTAGTTAGTCAAGTGCTCCTGTTGATAATGCAAATGTTAAGTCAATGTTTTTTATCCATGTTATGTGAGAAGTATAAATATTCATGATTAATATGTCTTCAGTAATGTCATGGGAAGCATTTTCTACTAATTTCTACTATTACTACTTTCTACTTTTCTACTATGTACTTCCTTTCACTAGCATTTCTGTATTAACCATATGATAATAGTTTTAAATCAATGTATCCTTTATAATATCTTGTACATTTTTGGGGATCAGTATCAAACACATGCCACCAAAATATGATATAAAAAGTTATCATACACTTACCAGCAAAAAAAATATATAAAATGTTACGTATCTTCATTTTAAATATTGTCGTGGATTCAAATATTTACTATCTATTATTGACTCAGTAAGTAAGTCACTACATATATTAATTATTCTGTTTATTTCATTTATTAGTCCTTAAACTCCTTTGGTACATGATAGAGTTATTACTGTACAAGCAGGCGTGTTGTTGCATGGTTTTGATTTACAGGAACTACCATGTGTAGGTCTCAAAGGTTTCTTGTAGCTTCCTTATTTTCTTATGTTCTTATGTTCTCTCACTTTCTCTCCCTCTCACTTTCTCTCCCTCCCTCTCTCCTTCCCTCTCACTTTCTCTCCCTCTCACTTTATCCCTCCCTCTCACTTTCCCTCCCTCTCACCATCTCTCCCTCTCACTTTCTCTCCCGCCCTCTCACTTTATCTCCCTCCCTCTCACTTCTCCCTCCCTCTCACTTTCTCTCCCTCCCTCTCACCATCTCTCCCTCCCTCTCACTTTCTCTCCCTCCCTCTCTCTTTCTCTCCCTCCCTCTCACTTTCTCTCCCTCCCTCTCACCATCTCTCCCTCCCTCTCTCCTTCTCTCCTTCCCTCTCACTTTCTCTCACTTTCTCTCCCTCCCTCTCACCTCTTCCTCCCTCTCTCCCTCCCTCCCTCTCACCTCTTCCTCCCTCCTCTCACTTCCTCCCTCTCACCTCTTCCTTCCTCTCTCTCACCTCTCCTTCCCTCTCACCTCTCCTCCCTCTCCCTCCCTCCCTCCCTCTCACCTCACCTTCTTATTGGAGTGTGAGTCATTGCATTGTTTGAGGTGGTGGGATAGTTAGACTTTGTTTATCTTTCACTTCGTCTATTTCTCTGCCATGCTTACATTATCTTCCCTAAGTTCTCAGTCTGAAATTGAACCAAGCTTGTCATGTAACAGGATCTTCACCTAAGACCACAAGTGTCATTATATAAAATCCAGCCTGTGCCACCAACGGGCGAGGGCGACTGGCCTTTTCCGGAGTGTCCATGCAATGAAACTTAGCGCGTAAGTGTCGTGTGTGTGACGCAGGAGCGAGGCAGTGGCGGTGGGGTGCAGTGTGCCGCGTGGCGTTATTCTGTAAACGTAAACATCAAAATTCTGTGTCAAGTTCGGGAAATTGGCAAAGCAGACCCTTGAGATGTTAAACGGGTTCACAGCAATGAGGCAATGTGCCGAACCCCGTGTTTTGAACGGCACTCTCGCTTCAAGAGGGGCAGAATGTCACTGGAGATCAGGACGAGAGGTTAGGACGACCTTCAACGACCACAACATCGGAAAACATTGAGAAAAAAACTAGAAAAAAATGTGCGTCAGAATCGTCAGATCTCCGTCAATGAATGCTGATTTTCAACTTATCATTTGGAACTTATTAATCGCACCGCCTCTTCACTCTCACTTCACTCCTCCTTCACTGTCCTATCACACTGCTCTCGCCATCTACTCCCATTGCCTCTTCCTTTTACAAGCTATTTTCCTCACACTTCATCCCTGGTCTCTCACTATTACACTGCTCTCCTCTCCTCACACTCTATCCAATACTCCTCCTTCACTGTCCCATCACACTGCTCTCCCCTTCTACTCCCATGCCCTCTTCCTTTTACAAGCTATTTTCCTTACACTTCATCCCTGGTCTCTCAAATGTTTCGCCATCTCCCTTCTATCTAGTGTAGCTTCCTTATTTACTTATGTTCTTATGTTCTTTTTGTAGCTTCCTTATGTTCTTATGTTCTTTTTGTAGCTTCCTTATGTTCTTATGTTCCTTCTTCGTCTCATCACTTTTTTTTCCTTCTCAGCCAACCATGACCCTTCTTCTTCTTCTTCTTCTTCTTCTTCTTCTTCTTCTTCTTCTTCTTCTTCTTCTTCTTCTTCTTCTTCTCTTCTTCTTCTTCTTCTTCTTCTTCTTCTTCTTCCACCCATGACCCCAAGTTAGTAGGTCACTGAGTAAGCTAACCTTGTCACTGAGTCTGGTGGCACTGTTGACCTGCCCTGACCTGACCTGCCCTGACCCAGCTAAGAGGCCCTCCCTGCAGTGCCAGCCTATGGTGTGAATGTGGTTGTGGTATACAGGGTGTGAACGCGTGTATATAGTACTGAGAAATATATTAGCCAACTTTAGACGGGTTTTATTTTGTATCCTTGTTGTCGGATGTTTTGATGAAGTGACGGATTCAAACTAGAAAAGCATAGATTAAAGTAACCCCTTCACCCCCAGATCTTTCATTTGCTATATAAAAAACTATGTTGTTAGCCATAAAATAACGAAAACTACCTTAATATACCAAATTAGTTAGTGGATAAGGATACTAAACAGGTCATATCTATAAAATATTGCTTATATTCACTAAAAATCGTCGAATGGCACCCAAATTATAATGGAAATTTCGCTCTGGGTCTCAAGGGGTTAAAAAGGAAATAGGGACTTTACAACTTTATATTCATTGATTTTTTTTATCATTTTGCTAGTTAAGTTATCTAGGTTATTCTATGCATCAATATACCTACTAGGAGAATTGTATTTATTAATGTCCTTCGTTCATCTTGTCTTCAGTTTTTATCCATGTTCTGGTGGCAAGAAAATGTGGATAGAAGGAGCTGAGTACAGTGCTGAGAGTAAGGCGATGGAGGTGGTTTGGGCACGTGAAGAGGCGAGAAGGTGGTGAGGCATTGGTGAGAGCTGTTAGAGTGGAAGTGCCAGGTGAGAGTAAGGCGATGGAGGTGGTTTGGGCACGTGAAGAGGAGAGAAGGTGGTGAGGCATTGGGGAGAGCTGTTAGAGTGGAAGTGCCAGGTGTGAGTAAGGCGATGGAGGTGGTTTGGGCACGTGAAGAGGCGAGAAGGTGGTGAGGCATTGGGGAGAGCTGTTAGAGTGGAAGTGCCAGATGAGAGTAAGGAGATGGAGGTGCACGGTTTGGGTACGTGAAGAGGAGAGAGGGTGGTGAGGCATTGGGGAGAGCTGTTAGAGTGGAAGTGCCAGGTGAGAGTAAGGCGATGGAGGTGGTTTGGGCATGTGAAGAGGAGAGAAGGTGGTGAGGCATTGGGGAGAGCTGTTAGAGTGGAAGTGCCAGGTGAGAGTAAGGCGATGGAGGTGGTTTGGGCACGTGAAGAGTAGAGGTGGTGAGGCATTGGGGAGAGCTGTTAAGAGTGGAAGTGCCAGGTCGCCGTCCACCGGGCAGGCCAAGGAAGACATGGAGGCAGTGTGTTGAAGAGGATCTGGCAGCATTGGGCATTGAAGAAGTTGTAGTGGTAGTAGTAGTAGTAGTGGTAGTAGTAGTATTGGTAGTAGTAGTAGTAGCAGTAAGACACGGAGGCAGTGTGTTGAAGAGGATCTGGCAGCATTGGGCATTGAAGAAGTTGTAGTGGTAGTAGTAGTATTGGTAGTAGTAGTAGTAGTAGTAGTAAGACATGGAGGCAGTGTGTTGAAGAGGATCTGGCAGCATTGGGCACTGGAGAAGTTGAGGCATTATGGGAAAAAACTGACGTTAAACGAAGAAGGAGAAGGTATGTGGCTTTCATACCCTCTTGTGTCCTCTGTCCTCCTACCTTCCTAACTTATCTATCTAACTTATTCCTAACTTTTCTTTCTAACTTGTCTATTCTTGCATTCCTTTCTAGTTCCTATATAGAGTGCTATCAATCCTCTCTCTCTTTTCCTCCAAGTGATTGTTATAAGTTCTATTTTATATTTTCTAACTTCATTGATGGTATCCCTAATGTCAGGCTCCTTTTCATGCTAGATCTACTACCTAGAAAAAAATCTCATGTTACTTTTCTTATGTATAGGTTCGAATTGCATATATTTCGAAGTGTATTTTTTTCGAGGTGCATTTTTTTCGAAGTGCATTTTTTCGAAGTGCATTTTTTCGAAGTGCATTTTTTTCGAGGTGCATTTTTTTCGAGGTGCATTTTTTCGAAGTGCATTTTTTCGAAGTGCATTTTTTCGAAGTGTATTTTTTCGAAGTGCATTTTTTCGAAGTGCATTTTGTTCGAAGTGCATTTTCGTTTGGGTGCTATAGTCCCCAATGCCCAGGCCTAACTACGCCCCTGATAAGGAGGCTGTTTGTAATGTACTTATTGGCTAATGGACAGATGTGGAGCATAATAACAGAAGGCTGTGTCAAGAGCGATGGGCGTCAAGTACCGTACACTCCGCCCATGTGTCATATGAGCCTCTAAAATATTTAATATGGACTAAAGTAACTATTATTATCACGTATGCGGCATTGTAAAGGAACATTACTACTAATAATAGCCATGAAGTATTTTATTTCTCTATCCTTTACATACTATAGCAGTCGTAGTGGGAAAATGGTGTTCGGGGAAGGATATGGCATTTCAGCGGCTTCCTATCTCATATTTATCTGTTTTTATCCTTAATTATCACTTATCTTTATAATTTATAGTAATGTAAACACTCAATTTTATTTTCTCAATATATTTATTAATGTTTACACAGACTCTCAATTGACCCATCAGAGCAGCCATCTTGGACTGTCCAGGAGTGTTTACGTCGCCTCAACTCCGCTAAAAACTCACTCCCATCACCCCTACAGTGACTACCATGCCTTATAACTTAGTGAGATGATACATAAAGTGATACACGATGAATAGCAGGCACGCGCAGCCGTATTTAAGCAGTTCCTTGGCAATACGGCAGGAGATACAGCGTTTAAGTTGTTACAGCATCAGCATTAGATCATGAGGATCCTGACCCGTTTTCAAGCAGATCGGCATGTGTGCATAAGGTAGGAACTGTATAACGCGTTATTGTTCAGACTTTCACCCAGCTCTCACGCCTTTGATATCAAAGTTCATTCCTACCTTCTTTTGCTCCCCTCCTCCCGTTCTTCCTCCCTCTTCCATCCTTCCCCTTCTTCCCTCCTTCCTTCTCTCCTTCTCTCATCCTTTCCTCCTATCCTCCCCCTCTTCCTTCCATGTCTTCCTTCCCTCCTTCCCTCCCTCCTTCCTTCCTTCCTTCCCTCCTTCCCTCCTTCCCTCCCTCCCTTCCTTCCTTCCCTCCCTCCTTCCTTCCCTCTCCTCTTCCCTCCCTCCTTTCTCCCTCCTTCTTCCTTCCCTCACTCCTCCTTCCTTCCTTCCTTCCTCCCTCCTTCCTTCCTTCCTTCCTTCCTCCTCCTTCCTTCCTTCCTTCCCTCCCTCCTTCCTTCCTTCCTTCCTTCCCTCCTTCCCTCCTTCCTTCCTTCCTTCCCTCCTTCCTTCCTTCCCTCCTTCCCTCCTTCCTTCCTCCTGTAATTAGGGTTACAGGGAGTTTCGTACTCAAGTTGTTTCGTACCCAGGTTTTGTTAGTTGTTTCGTACACTGTGACTGAGTGTGTGTTTGTAGGTAAAATTTCAGTTCTCAGCATCCCGTTATGTTTAGGGTTACAGGGAGTTTCGTGCACAAGTTGTTTCGTACACCAGTAGATTCGTACACCAAAAAGTTGTTTCGTAGTCTATATGAAACCATAGTCGTTTCGTACACTCAGCTCAGAGTTGAACTTGACTACTAGAGCTACGAAACGACACCAGGTATGTACGAAAAAACTTAAAATCAGTGTACGAAACAACTAACAAAACGAGTACGAAACTATATCAGGCTAATTGAAAAGGTTACAGGGGAGTTTCGTACCCAGGTTTTGTTAGTTGTTTCGTACACTGATTTTGAGTTTTTTCGTACATAACTACCTGGTGTCGAATCGGGTAAAATTGTAGAGTCCTTTCCCGCCCTTATTAGTGGGTTTATTTTGTCCAGACCTTCACAGATCCCTTCAGATACCTCTAACACGTAATTAGAAAGTGGGGGAGAGATAAAAAAAAGGAAAAGAAATAACTAACCTAACCTTACCAATAACCTCCTAGCGAGACCTAAGGGCGAGAAAGAACTATATTTTTACCAGGTTAGGTTAGGTTAGTAAAAAAAAAAAATATTTACCTCTCCCCCACTTTAAGATTACGTTTTAGAGGTATCTGAAGGGATCTGTGAAAGTCTGGAGGTAAAAAACCCACTAATAAGGGCGGGAAAGGACTCTAGAATTTGGTTACAGGGCGTTTCGTACACAAGTTGTTTCGTACCCAAGTTTTGTTAGTTGCTTTGTACACTGATTTTGAGTCTTTTCGTACTTACCTGGTGACGATTCGTAACTCTAGCAATCAAGTTCAACTCTTAGAGGTGAGTGTACGAAACGACTATGATTTCATATAGACCACGAAACAACTTTTAGGTGTACGAATCTACTGGTGTACGAAACAACTTGTGTACGAACTGACTGCAACCCTTTGAATTGTTACTAAACCTAACTCTTTTTCTAACTCCTTTTTTTTCGGCAAGACTATTTATTTTTCTTTATTTAGGCGGACTCAACCCTTAACGATCGATTGTATAGGAGAAATAAATGAGTTAATTGAAAAAACATAGTAAATTGATTTGGGTATTATTTTACACAAGGACCAGAATTCCCTGCACAATTGGGAGTTTGGTTTTCTGTTTCCCCTTTTGTATTCTAAGAAACATTCTCTCAATAAGCTTTCGTCGCAAATCATTACTTATGGAGATATGATATGTTGTTTATAGGGAGGAGAGAGACAAGTGTTTACGTCCGCCACACTCTTCTTCCTCTTGTGACCTGCATCGCCTCTGTTCTTCCCTGCCTCGGAGACTTTTTAGTGAGGATTTGGCTTCAGTTAGGAGGTTAAAACGCGGGGCTAGGTTAGATTAGCGAGTCAATAGGTAGGGTAAATGAAATAATAGGAAACATATTATTCAACTTTGAAAACCCACAAGAAATATAATTAACCAGAGATGTCTTGTTCACCTTCTGGAGGAAGAGAGGAAATAGGTTTAAAAGACTAACCCAGCAGTACCCACAAGCAAAGACAGGATTCTTTAACGACCCAACAGTTAACACAGCAACAAGAACTGAACACCGAGCAGAACACCACAAGCAACTAAAGGAAAACACCAGCAGTAACACCACTAGCACAAAAGGATTTTAACACACCACAGTAATCCCACAAGCACAATAAGGGACGTACATCCTAGCAGTATACTTCACAATCACACTTAAGAATCTTAACACCAGCAGTACACCAACAAGCATCAAAGGATCGAACACATCAGTACTCAAGGCAACAAAGGATTTATAACCAGGCAGTAACACAAGCAACAAAGGTACGTCCCACCACCAGCACAAAATCTTTAACACCGCAGCTAGTACCACCACAAGCAACAAGGAGGATTTGACTCCAACAGTAAAACACAAGGCACAGAATAGGAGTACATCAGCAGTAACACACAAGATAAAAGGACTAACTATCCAACATAAAACCCACAAGAACAAAAGGACTGAAACCAAACTGTTAACACCACAAGCAACAAATAGGTTACTGAACACCCAACAGTAACACCACAAGCAACAAAAGGACGTAACACCCAACAGTAACACCAAAAGCAACAAAAGGACTTAACACCCAGCAGTAACACCACAAGCAACAAAAGGACTTAACACCCACAGTAACACCACAAGCAACAAAAGGAACTTAACACCCAGCAGTAACACCCACAGCAACAAAAGACGTAACACCCAGCAGTAACACCACAAGCAACAAAAGGACTTAACACCCAACAGTAACACCACAAGCAACAAAAGGACGTAACACCCAGCAGTAACACCACAAGCAACAAAAGGACTAACACCCAACAGTAACACCACAAGCAACAAAAGGAACTTAACACCCAGCAGTAACACCACACGCAACAAAAGGACGTAACACCCAGCAGTAACACCACAAGCAACAAAAGAACTTAACACCCAGCAGTAACACCACAAGCAACAAAAGGACTTAACACCCAACAGTAACACCACAAGCAACAAAAGGACTTAACACCCAACAGTAACACCACAAGCAACAAAAGGACGTAACACCCAGCAGTAACACCACAAGCAACAAAAGGACGTAACACCCAACAGTAACACCACAAGCAACAAAAGGACTTAACACCCAACAGTAACACCACAAGCAACAAAAGGACTTAACACCCAGCAGTAACACCACAAGCAACAAAAGGACTTAACACCCAGCAGTAACACCACAAGCAACAAAAGGACTTAACACCCAACAGTAACACCACAAGCAACAAAAGAAATCACGTTGTAGAATACCAACCCAGGGGTGCCGTTGATAAGGCCTTATACCCAAACACCATCGGATCGGATAGGGTTAGGTTAGTTCATTTTCATATCTCCTATATATACACTTTTCTTCCTATTAAAAGCATCTTATATCTCCGAAAGTAGTGATTATATAGCAATGATCCTGCCAGCCTCACACACCCTTATCAGCTGTCACATGCAGTAGTACCTATCTTATCTAGTGCAGTGTGTAGGAAGAATCTCAGCAGCAACTTGCAAGCTCCTATGCATAAGAGTGTTATTAACCCCTTCACGCCCAAATCTTTTCTTTGCTATATAAAATCGTCTGTTAGCCATAAAATTACGAAAAGTAACTGAAAATACCAAATTAGCTAGTGGACAAGGATACGAAGCAAGTCATATCTATAAAATATTGCTTATAGTCACTAAAAATCGTCTAATGGTAGCCAAATTACAATGGAAATTACGCTCTGGGTCTCAAGGGGTTTAATAGTCCCGGGTAGCGTCCTCTTGAAAACAAAAACATTCCTCTTGAAAACCAAAAGCAAAAACCTGTCATTTGTTGTGTGCCATTTGAGTGTGATGGTACATGCCACAATAACACTCCTACACCCATACATACATGCATCCCTACACACATACATACACCCCTACACACATACATGCATCCCTACACACATACATACACCCACACACACATACATGCATCCCTACACACATACATGCACCCACACACATACATACACCCTACACACATACATGCATCCCTACACACATACATACACCCCTACACACATACATACACCCACACACATACATGCATCCCTACACACATACATACACCCCTACACACATACATGCATCACACACCCTACAACACACACTACATGCATCCCTACACACATACATACACCCCTACACACATACATGCACCCTACACACATACATACACCCACACACACATACATGCATCCCTACACACACACACACATACATACACCCAGCTACCTCCAGCTTTCAGGCCTCTCACTCATTATTTTACATGTATTATGATGAATTGAATTGCATTGTAGCTTTGAAGGGGTTGATTTTATTGTTATGGTCACAGTATCTGCCTTGTTTTAGGTCCCTTATCACTTATTAAATTACATTGTATCTTTGAAGTGGTTGATTTTATTGTTGATTTTACTTCTCCTTCTCCTTCACTGTATCTGCTTTGTTTTAGGTCTGTGTGTAACTGTGTGTAAGTGTGTGTAACTGAGATTTATAACTGTTTAAATGAAAAAAAAAGAATTTTCGTTTCACTTGCAGTTGTAAGTTTTAGTCCTTATCACTTATTAAATTCATTGTATCTTTGAAGTGGTTGATTTTCTGTTATTTCTTCTCCTTCTCCTTCATGATCTGCTTTTTTTAGGTCTGTGTGTAACGGTGGTAAATGGTGAAGTGTGTGTAACTGAGATTATAACTGTTTAAAAGTGAAAAAAATTTGAAGTTCGTTTGGGGGGTTTGCAGTTGTAAAAGAGTAATTTATTGTTTCCTCAAGGTTTTTTTTTTCCATGTTCCTAATCATCTTGCTCTTATCTCTAAAGGTGGTGTGTAATATTTGGTTATGGGATGTGAAATGGTGAGAAAAAGCGAATTTAGGAAAGGTAAAGTATGTTTTTGTTTGTGTGTGGGGGGTGTATGTATGTATGTATGTGTGTGTGTGTGTGGGGGGTGTATGTATGTGTGTGTGTGGGGGTGTATGTATGTATGTGTGTGTGGTGTGGGGGTGTATGTGTGTGTGTGGGGTGTATGTATGTGTGTGTGTGGGGGGGGTGTATGTATGTGTGTGTGGGGGTGTATGTATGTATGTGTGTGGGGGTGTATGTATGTATGTGTGTGTGTGGGTGTATGTATGTGTGTAGGGATGCATGTATGTGTGTGTGGGTGTATGTATGTGTGTGTGTGTTGTATGTGTGAAGGGGTGTAGTTGTTGTAGGGTGTATGGGTGTAGGTTTATTGTGGCATGTACATCACCTCACACCCCATAATTAAGCCAATAACTAAATACAACTTAATTACCTGCTAAAATATGGCAAGAAATGTATTAGCTAGATTCATCATTCCTTTCATCATCATAAGCATTGCCAGTAGCACAAACAATATCATAATTTTAGCTAAACTACAAATATATCTCAGGTATTTTCAATAAGTAACTACTATGTATATAAAGCCTATTTTTTAACGAGGCTGAATATTCCTTCATCTTAAGGATTCTCATCTTAAAGATGATGCCATGTTCCTGAAATGATGCTGTTAACTATATAAATACTAACTGAAATTAGAATGAAACTAGTATTACCAGCTTATCCTGGCTATATCCATTCTATCTTAAGTCCTCATGCTTAAATTGCTCTATGTTTACTGATCTAGGGTTAACTATAATAAGGATAAACTGAAATTAGAAGAAGCGTAGTAATTCCCTTCTCTGGACATCAAGTATCAGCATAATCGCAAAGGGCAGCTTCTTTCACTTCATTAAAAAAAACAGTATAGTTCTACATTTCTTTAGGTGATAAAATGCTTTACTCAAAATTTTAACCTCCAAAAAGCCAGGTTTTCCCAATGATTTAAGTTCATCAGAAGTAAATCAAAATATATGCAAGAATATGATGAACCTAGATAAAGAACTAAAGTTAAATATATAAGGAGTAATTTTCGTTTATAAGGAAATTTGAAACTGAAAAAGTAGAAAATGGGAGGGTAAAATATCGCAGGGAATAAAAAATATAAGGAAAATTGGGAGGGTAAAAATAGCATATGTATGAACAGGGTAATATAAATAGCGGAAGTGAAAAAAGAAAGAAGGAAAATATGGGAAGGAAAAAAGAACATGGAAAATATGGGAAGGGAAGAAGAAGAAGGGAAATAGGGAAGGGAAAAAGAAAGAGGAAAATATGTAAGGTATAAAAAAAAGTAATAATTGGTAGGGAAAAAAAAAGAAGGAAACTAGGGAAGGTAAAAAAAAAAGGAAAATATTGCAAGGGAATAAGTATAAGAAGGAAAAATATGGGAAGGCAAGAAAAAAGAACGAAGAATAGAAAGGGAAAAAATAAAGAAGGAGATAATTTAGGTTTGGGAAAAAAGAAAGAAGGAAAATATGGGAAGGGAAAAAAGAAGAAAGGAAAATATGGGAAGGGAAAAAAGAAAGAAGGAAAATATGGGAAGGGAAAAAAGAGGAAAGTAAAAAAGGAAAGGAAAGTAAGGAATAAAAATAAAAATAAAGTAAAATAAGAAAAAATAAAGAGATAATACCGATGCAGTAAATTAATAGTCTGATTTTATGGAATTTGAAAAAGAAGGAAAAAAGGGAAAATATGGAAAGAAAAGAAAAATAAGGGAAAGTAGGGAAAGGAAAGCAAATCGAAAATAGTGTTGCTATGATAAAAAGATAAAGGAAATAGGGAAGGAACAAGAGAGCCGAATAAGGGAATGAAGGGAAAAAGCACTTTAACAGCCATGAAATGACGTAACAAAGTTGCATTAGGGAAATAGGAAGGAAAATAGCAAAGGCTGGAATCACTGGTAAGGTCAACATATAAAATAAAAGCGAAAGTGTGGTGTGAAAAAGTAGGGTAATGTCGCGAAATGGATGGGCCTCCGATGGCAAATTCAATCATATGGGCACAGTTTTGGAACCAAGAACAGGGAAAATATGGAGGGACATATAAGACAAATTAAAAAAGGAAAACTGAAGTAGATTAAAAATTAAAATAAGTAAATATATAAAAACTAAAAATAAAACTGATGCTATTAAATTTTGTCTGTTTTATGGAAATTTGAAACCGAGAAAAAAGGGAAAATATGGAAAGGAGAAAAAAAGAAAGGGAAAGGAAGGAAAGGAAAGCTAAATCAAAATAAGTGTTGCTATGATAAGAAAGATAAGGAAATAAGGAAGCTACAAGAGGCCGTAATACGATAAGCACTTTAATCAGCCATGATAACGTAACAGTAGTTGCATTAGGAGAGATAAGGAAGGAAGATAGCAAGGCTGGCATCTACTGTAAGGTCAAAATCTATAATAATATAAGCGAAAGTGTGTGTGTGTGTCTGTGTGTATGTCCGCGATAGGTGCCGGCCTCCGTGGCACAATTCCATCATATGGCACAGTTTTGGAACCAGCTCGACCAGGGGCACATTATAAGCCCACTTATGAGATGACCGATAAATTTTTTTTTTTTTTTTAGAGCCTATTTGCGAGAATTGT
>JACEEZ010016579.1:0-5000 GCA_016584305.1 Chionoecetes opilio
GGGGGGGGAAAAAAAAAAAAAAAAAAAAAGAGGGGGAAAAAAGGTTGCGTGAAGATAGATAGTACATGTAGAAAAGTAAATTAATAATGGAGAAGTTTTGTCTGTTTTCTCTCTCTCTCTTTTCTTAATTTCTTTCTTCTCTATCTTCTCTGTCTGTGTATGTGTGTTGGTGTGTGTGTGTGTGGTGTGTGGTGTGTGTTGTGTGTTGGTGTGTGTGTGTGTGTGTGGGGTGTGTGTCAGATCCCGACTAAATGGGAAATTGTATTTTTATAAAGCTGGGCTAAAAAATCCCCAAAATAAGCATGAGGAAAATTAAGTGGTATTTTATAAGTGGAAATTTTATAAGGGGTATATATAAGTGGTAATTATAAGGGTTATTATAATGGTTTTAATATGCGATATTTAAAAAAAGAATGAAAGGTGGAGGACTAATAAAAAACAAAATAGTTTTTTGCATTAGTGATATTAGCAAAAGACATCAAGACAGAAAAATGAGAAGTTTGCTCCTGGCCTATGCAGCACACAGCTTTCATACGTTTTTTTTTTTTTTTTTTTTTACTCAGGTTTAATTTTTTTTTTTTTTTTTTTTTCTCTAGATTTAAAGTTAAGTCCTTTTTTGCAAAACCCTCCGGGCAATTAAAATGATAAAATAATAATAATTATAATTACTATTGTTTTGGAAATTAATTTTTATTATTTTTTATTTTATTATTTTTTATTTTTATTATATTATATTATTACCCGGGACAAAACTAGGCAAAAAGGGTGAAATCTATCTTGTTTTTTTTTCTTCCCTGTGTGGGGCCCCTCACTCTGGCCCGAGTGGGTCGGCGTCGTGTTTTCCCGGGAATCGTCCACTCTGCCAAACGGGCCCTCCAGGTATCGAAATACCACATCCTTCCCCTCCGCCTGCTTCTTCCTCCCCGTTTCCCTGTGCTGGAACTCGAAGCGCTGTGAAAACATGACCGCCTGTAGCGTTCCTCTCCACCTGTTTTTATTTTTCGTTTTTTTTTCCTCATCAGCCTTTTCCTTTCTCCATGCGCGGAGGCGCCGCCCCCTGGCACGCTTATTCCCCGCTCTTCACTCTTTTCTTTTTGTATTTTTTGGGTTTCGCGCGGTTTTTCAGGTTTGCCATGGGGCCCGTTCGTCTGGGCCTCGTCTTCGCCATATTCTCCTCCTATCGAGAGTGTTTGTTTTTGGGGTTCGTCGTCACCAAAAATTTCCGTGAAGCCCAACAATTTTTCTTCAGGGAACGCAGCTTTTTCTCGACCTTCTTCTTTCCGGCGTCGCCCGACTCACTCACATTCCATTCGCGTAATCTTCCCCCAAATTTTGTCGTCACCCCCAGTGTCCTCAAGTCATCGCCAAACCGCTTGTAAAAGGTCACCACCGCCTCCTTCCCGGGCACCGGGATCTTGTGTGCCCACAACGCCCTTGTGCCCGCCATGCCGGATAAGTTCAGGTTGGGGAGAAGGGGATGTGTAGTGTTAGGTGACGGGAACTACCACTGTAGGCCTCGCGGCCTCTTGTACTCCTTATTTTCTTATGTTTTTATGCCGCCTGCGCGAGCCAGCCCATTTTCCTTGGGCACGCCTATCTTGCGGTGCACGTCCTTGACTCATCGTGATACCTTGGTCTTTTACCCTTTGGTGTGGGGGGCCTCGCCCTTTTTCCTTGGGCCGTCGCTTGGTGCCTCCCCGCGGGGACCTGTTTTTCCCCACCACGCACCCAATTTCTCATCCTTCATCGCCACATTCTTCAGTTCCCGTCCATGCCCCGGAAGCCGCCTTCCCCACCCTTTTTTCCCCACCCCGTAGACACTTCATTCTCCGGGAATTCTTTCCTGCCGCTTGGGGAAACCCTCCTGCCCGGCCCGCTGTTCCCGCTCCCCCCAGCATGAAACCGGCACTCGCCCCGCCATTTTTCCGCACCGGCTTTCCCCCAATCCGTCTTTGCATTTTGCTGCTCGTCCGTGGGGCTCACTTCCCCCGTACGCCTCGTCTACCCGAAAAGAATTTCTTTTCCCTCGAAGGTCAAACCCGAAGGAGGGGGGCTGCGCCGCTGCTCCTCCCCGAAAAAAGGGGCCCCCCACGCGTTTCTTTGTCCCTTTACTTTTTTAAAGTCGTGTTTAAAATGCTCTAAGGGTTCCTCGGCGTTGAGGTAAGCGGAAGCTGCTCTTTTCCTTTTTTTTTCTTTATACAGAATTTGTAGCTACCTTTTAAGGCGCCCAGGTGGGAGCTTCGCGCAGTTCCTTGTCCTCTGAGATGTCCGGGGAAAAGAGGCTGCAGACTCGCTCTCCCTCCACCACTGTCGGGTGGGGGCAGACTTGTTCTCCTTCTCCACCAGCTCGTGGGCTGGGCTGCAGACTTGTTCTTTTTCTCCCCCAGCTCGTCGGGCTGGGCTGCAGACTTGTCTCCTTCTCCACCAGCTCGTCTGGCTGGGCTGCAGACTCGTTCTCCTTCTCCACCAGCTCGTCGGGCTGGGCTGCAGACTCGTTCTCCTTCTCCACCAGCTCGTCTGGCTGGGCTGCAGACTTGTTCTCCTTCTCCACCAGCTCGTCGGGCTGGGCTGCAGACACGGTCTCCTTCTCCACCAGCTCGTCGGGCTGGGCTGCAGACACGGTCTCCTTCTCCACCAGCTCGTCGGGCTGGGCTGCAGACACGGTCTCCTTCTCCACCAGCTCATCGGGATGGGCTGCAGACACGGTCTCCTTCTCCACCAGCTCGTCTGGCTGGGCTGCAGACTTGTGCTTCTCGTCCAGCTTCTTCTTCAGCCACGCTTTGTGCTTCACCACCGACTCGTCGTCGGTGAGCACGTAGGGCACCTCGATGATGTGCAGGGAGAAATCCTTCTTCCTGATGGGAATCTGCTCAAAGGGGAAGCCCTCTGTAGTCTTTTAATTCGATTATGCTAATTTAGCTGTTTAAATTTACTTAGTGTAAAGCTAATTATTTGGTATACAGTTGGTTCTTTTTACATTTTACTTGAAACGTTTGTATTTTATTCCCTTTTATTGCGAAAGTGGGATTTGTATCTCTATAGTACATTATTTTAGTATTATGGGTAAAGTTTTTTGCTTTGTTTTGTTATGTTAAGTCATCTTGTTTTGCAAATGTTTTTTTTATGGTTTTTATATGGACCACGCACCATGACAAAAATTGCTGCATCGTATATTTGTATTTTTTGTGGTCAATAAATATCTAATTAATCTAATCTGTGGTGGATGAGGCGGGTAGGAGGGGAGGCTGGTTGCTGGGTAAGGGTGGGGGTTATATGGCGGGATAGATAGTTAATAGGTTGATTGAGGTAGATAGCAGGTGGAACAGGAATGATGGAGAGGGAGGAATGCATGAGGAAGATGTTGTAGTGATGGCATGTTGGGTAATGTGTAATGACGGGCGGGTGGGTGAGAGGGCGTGCGAGGGCGTGGGGTGGGTGGGTTGGCGTGTGATGGGTGGGATGGGTGGGATGGGTGGGTTGGCGTGGCGTGGGATGGGCGGGCGTGGCAGGGCGTGGGATGGCGTGCAGGAGACAGGTGTTGCCCGGCGTGAACTCTGGGCAGGTTATAGGTGAAGGAGATACGTTGCAGTGAAGTCCTTGGGAGGGTGTAATGGAGTGGTCAGGTGCATGATGGGTGAGGCAGGAGAGAGGGAGGGAGGGAGTGTGACCAGGTAAGGATGGAGGGAGAGTAACCAGGTAAGGAGGGAAGGATGGAGAGAGAGTAACCAAGGGAGAGAAGGATGGAGTGACCAAGGGAGGAAGGATGGTGGGAGATTGACCAGGTAAGGAGGGAAGGATGGAAGGATGGAGGGAGAGGAGGCAAGGTAAGGAGGGAGGGAGGGATAGAGGGAGAGTAACCAGGTAAGGAGGGAGGGAAGAAGAGAATAGTGACCAGGGGAGAGAGGGAATGGAGTATATAGTGGCCAGGTAAGGTAAGCAGGCCAGGTGTTCTGTGGGCCGCCAGAGTATTTCATCCCCCGGTGTTATTAAGGCCAGATAGCATCTTACCGGCCACCACACGCTGTAATCAAGGTGGGCAGCCTGAATCTTACCTGCATTTATATCGATTACCTGAGTGTATTAATTGGTATGCAAATGAGCGAGAGACTGATGATGGGGCGAGACAGGGAAAAAAAACCAGGCAAATTCTCTCTTCTCTTGCAAAAATAGTCAAATTATTTCTTCTCTTGCTTCCTTTTCTGTTAGCTTCTTTTTTATTTTTTATTTTCCTTGGGTAATTAGTGAGGCGTGGGTTACAGGTAAGTATAATGACACCTTGTAACGCCCTTGTAAGCGCTGGATCAGTTTCATAATGTGCGTATATATTATAATTATCGCTGAAAATTGTATGTTGATCGTAGTACTTAGTAAAGATAGAAGGGAGGAGGAGGACGGGGAGTGAGATGAAGGAGTGAGCTAAGCGTGTGTGAGGGTGTTGGGATTTTTTTTTTTTTTGTTGTTTTGTTTTTGAGAGAAAAAAAAGAAGTCAGTCAGGTTTTACGTTTTTTTATTTATTTATCATTTTTCTTTTTAAGGTTGTGATGAATGTGTGTTGTGATACAAACCACCTAATTTTTATCGAGTCATGGAAGAATAGAACTATAAAACAAACTACGTAAAATCAGTGAATGTACCGCCACCAACCCACTCCAACCCACTCAAAAAATAATTAAATGAACAATAATACAAGGGGAAGGGAGGGGAATGGGGGCGTTGCGAGGACCAAAAGTATATCCACGAAACTCTCAAACTGCTACGAAATAGTGAGACTTAAAGTGTCGAACAGTCTATTTTGGTTCATGTTTCCTCCTCCTCTTCCTCCTCCCTCCTCTTCGCTCTAATTTTCTCATTTGCCTGCTTTTTAACCTGTTTCTCTACTCTATTTCTTTCTTTTTGTTCTTCACCTTATTCCATCTCCTCTTTCTCTTCCCTCCTCTTCCCTAATTTTTTTTACTTGCCTGCTTTTTAACCTCTATCTCTACTCCATTTCTCTCTTTATT
>JACEEZ010016579.1:10000-12500 GCA_016584305.1 Chionoecetes opilio
TTTAGCCATGTATCACCTGTCATTTTTTTGGCCTTTTATTCCTTTCTCATGTGGTTTTCCTTCTCTCTCTCTCTCTCTCTCTCTCTCTCTCTCTCTCTCTCTCTCTCTCTCTCTCTCTCTTTTCTCTCTCTCTCTCTCTCTCTCTCTCTCTCTCTCTCTCTCTCTCTCTCTCTCGTTCTCTCAGGTGGACAATTGGTATTCAGTGGAGGTTATTTTGTTATGGTCTAATGGAGGCTGTGTAATTAAACGTGTGTGGTCCAGGTTTGCTTGTAATCTGTTCCTTAAGTCACTTGTGATTAAGATGGCCCAGCTAAATCTTGTGCTTGTTGATGATAATGTTGTAGTTGTTGTTGTTATTGTTGCTGGTTCTGAAGGTTCTGTTCTCTTTTTCTCTCTCTTTCTCTTCTCTCATTCTTCTCTCTCCTCTCTCCCTGTGCTGTTTTTTTCTTTCTTTTATTTTATTTTGTTTCTCTTTCCTCTCTCGTTTTATTTTTTCTTTCTCTTCTTTCATTCTTCTTTCTCTCTCTCTCTCTCTCCTCTCTCTCTTCTCCTCTCTCTCTCTCTCTCTCTCTCTCTCTCTCTCTCTCTCCTCTCTCTCTCTCTCTCTCTCTCTCTCTCTCTCTCTCTCTCTTCTCTCTCTCTCTCTCTCTCTCTCTCTCTCTCTCTCTCCTCTCTCTCTCTCTTATATCGTGCCAGTTATTCTCTTTATTTTCTACGCCAGGTAAACACAAGTAGGAACAGTGACAATCTTCCTTCGCTTAAGTACAAATGACATACAATTACACAGGATCAATAGCATGGCGCCTGTAAGGATGATAACTCTGCCCTCCTCTAATAGAATTGTCGCCCTTAATGTGGCTGTGGCTTAGCTAGCTTATGGCCCCTCGTTTCAGTTGGCTTCCTACTAATTATATCTATTATGATGGGGTTAATGTGATAGTTGTGTTGTGTGTGTGTGTGTGTGTGTGTGTGTGTGTGTGTGTGTGTGTGTGTGTGTGTGTGTGTGTGTGTGTGTGTACTGATACCAGTCAGATAACATAGCTCAAAGTTTGATAGCAGATTGACTGACTGACTGACTGACTGACTGACTAATTAAATGCCTGACACTACGATATGAGATAATATGACTGATTAATTGACTGACTCGACAATAAGATGGTGTGAGACACACACACACACACACACACACACACACACACACACAACACACACACACACACACACACACACACACACACACACACACACACACACACACACACACACAGACAGACGCACAACACACACACACACCACACACACACACACACACACACACACACACATGCATACACACACACACACACAGACACACACACACAGACACACAGACACACAGACACACACACACACATACACACACACACACAGACACACAGACAGACGCACAGACAGACACACACACACACACACACACACACACACACACACACACACACACACACACACACACACACACACACACACACACACACACACACACACACACACACACACACAGGTGAGTTGAGGCGTGACAGGTAAGGGGAATGACTCATTAATGACCTAATGCACCGTGACTCTCCTTGACCTCGCCTCCCCACCCCCACCTGGCCAAGGCAATGATGTAAGGTCAACATATAACAATCAGGTGTGTTGTTATACTCTCTCTTGCCTCGCCTTGCCCTTTAGACCCTCGCCAGACCCTGTCTATTTTGTACCATTCCCACCTCAACGCATTCTCCTCGCCCCTTCCCCCGCCTCACCACTCCTCTGAAAACCGCAAACTTCTCGCCAATTATTCAACCCTGCAAATACGAGGTGCAAAGTGGTGCTTATGTGTGTGTGACTGTATGTGTGTGTGTGTGTGTGTGTGTGTGTGTGTGTGTGTGTGTGTGTGTGTGTGTGTGTGTGTGTGTGTGTGTGTGTGTGTGTGTGTGTGTGTGTGTGTGTGTGTGTGTGTGTGTGTGTGTGTGTGTGTGTGTGTATGTGTGTGTGTGTGTGTGTGTGTGTACCTTTAGCTTGGAACTGCGTCAGGGATGAAGTGCCTTTGGTTTATTTATGATGATACGGATGAGAGGGAATAGGAGGATTAGGAGGAGGAAGATGAAGAATACAAAGGAATACGAAGGAAGTTTCAAACAGCAAGAGGCCCACTGGAGGAGGAGGAGGAGGAGGAAGAAGGGTGCTGTGGGAGGGGAAAGAAGGGGGAATGCAGAATGAAATAGGAAGAAGGGGAAAAAGACGTCGTGACTCAAGAGGGGAAGATGGTTGTATTCATCATCGGGGGAGGCAGGGGAAGGGGAGAAGGCAGGGTATAGTACAGATGGGAAGGAGTAGGAAGGGGAGAGGGGGAAGGGAATATATGAGGCAGACAGGGGCGGATGGGAGAGGGAGGGGAAAGCGTAGTAGATGAGGGAAGAAGAGAATAGAGAAAGAAAGAGTATGTCAGGGGGTAAGAGAGAGAGAGAGAGAGAGAGAG
>JACEEZ010016579.1:17500-20000 GCA_016584305.1 Chionoecetes opilio
TAACATGACCTATCTATCAAGCACTAAACCTACCCCACAAACTAGTAGTAGTTAGCCATAGATTACAGCTTTCAACTTTCCTCACAAATTCCATGCAGTTTTTCTATATTGCATGGTATCACTTCTTTTCCGGCCAGCTTCGGCTGGAGGGATGGGTGGGTGAGGAGGAGCCTTCTACTTCCTATCCTTTCTCTCTTATTATCTAGTTAGTGTAGTATAGTTAAAACAAACAGTCTTGTAAGGACCTATCGGTCTGTTGCTGTTTGTGTTTCCTTTGTATTCCTTTGTATTCCTCCTCCTCTTCCTCCCATCCCATCCTCCCTCCACCTTCTTCCATCCCAACCACTGTGTTCCCACCATTACAAAACACACATAACATGACCTATCTATCAAGCACTAAACCTACCCCCACAAACTAGTAGTAGTTAGCCATAGATTACAGCTTTCAACTTTCCTCACAAATTCTATGCAGTTTTTCTATATTGCATGGTATCACTTCTTTTCCGGCCAGCTTCGGCTGGAGGGATGGGTGGGTGGGGAGGAGCCTTCTACTTTCCTATCCTTTCTCTCTTATTATCTAGTTAGTGTCTTCCTCCCCTGTAGTTAAAGCAAACAGCCTTGTAAGGACCTATTGGTCTGTTGCTGTTTGTGTTTCCTTTGTAATCCTCCTTAATTTCTTAGTATGCTTGTATCTTAAACACTACGTAAAATTTTCCTGCTATGACTATAATAAAGGATGCAGATTAATTAGACTGAGTGTAACGTAGAATAATCAAATTGTTTCCGAGATCGTGAAACAAAACATAGGAGAAAAATATTAAACATCCCGATTTGGTTGGCTTTTACGAACAAGAACTGAGAGAAGAACTGAGAGGTGACAGTGAATGTTTATATTATTTTTAATTATGAAAATCTGACTACATTCCCGGAGACAAGTATTTCACAGGCGTCATCAGGAACAACCGATCTGATGTTGTTGGTATAAGTTCAGATCAATTAAAGCAATAACACTTTTTTTTCTTTGGTCGTGTTATGAACATTTGAAATAGTCGTCACACCCATGAAATAGACAATAATCAATAATAGACTAATAACACTAACAAAAATAAGACTAATACAAGATAGACACTAGTACTTGATGAAACATTTGATAACGACTAGATAAATACCTTGTGAATCGTCCTCAACTCACCTTTTTCTCTCGTGCGTGAATTTACAGTACCTGGAATTGCCTTAACACCTGCCAGTGGTATCAGTAAATAGAAAACGCTATTTATATTTTCTTCCGTTTCTCGTCGTTCTCATCGTCCACTTTTCCAGTCAATTTTTCAAACAACCTTCAACTTTGCCCTCACTTCCTTACTTGTATATAAGATTGCGTCGTTCTTATTCCCAGACAGTCATGCTTGGATCAAAAGGTCTGTTGCTGTTTACTTTCTCTTTCGATTCCCTTTGTATTCCTTCTCCTCCTCCCTCTCCCTTTCCCAGGCATTCCTTCCCCTCCTCCTTTCCCCAATCCATTCTCTCCCGTCCCCAACTCTCTTCCTCCCCTCCCCAAGCCATTCCCTCCCCTCCCCAACCCTCTCCCTCCCCTCCCCAACCCTCTCCATCCCCTCTCCAACCCTCTCCCTCCCCTCCCCAACCCTCCCCTCCCCTTCCCCAACCCTCCCTTCCCCAAGCCTTCGTCTGTTTCGCGTTGCTGTGATAAATGGCTCAATTACATTTGGATTTATTTATGTGCTTCTTACTTGTTTCTTGGAGCCCCGGTGTCGTCTATCACAGGTGAGTTGTCGTCCCTAGAGCACCAGATACACACTTAGGGAACACCTGAGCCGTCACGTCCTCCCTCTCATGCACGGTGTTCTGTCTCACCTGTGTGGCAGAATAGATTAGAGGTGACGGCAGGTGAAGGGGAGCTTAGATCACCTGCTGGCTGCTGTTTCTACTGTTTCTGCTGCTGCTCCTGCTATTGTTGAAGATTTGATTAGGTACTTCGGTTACTGGGGTACAGTAAACCCTCTCTAAATCGAACCCGTATAATTCAAGCTTCGGATAATTCGACCTGTTTCAGGCGGTGGTGGTGGCAGAAGTCATCCCTATACACTCCAGTTTTTTTTATCTTTTTACTTCCTTTCCATTTGCATATTTACATTCCTTCAGGTCATTTGCATACTTATGTAGCGGAGGGGCACAGGTGGCTAACTCCCCCCTCCACTCACCCCTTACCCCTCACCCCTCACACCACCCTTGCTCTCCCCTCCACCCCTGCCACCCTGCCCCCTGCCATCCCTGACCTCGCCAACCTTATCATAGAGAGGCTGACAACGGGAGCACCTTCACTACCCTCGCCAGGTGGATGGACTATTTAGAAAGCTTACCTGTGCACCTGGCGCGAGTACAGGTGTGTGTGTGTGTGTGTGTGTGTGTGTGTGTGTGTGTGTGTGTGTGTGTGTGTGTGTGTGTGTGTGTGTGTGTGTGTGTGTGTGTGTGTGTGTGTGTG
>JACEEZ010016579.1:25000-37500 GCA_016584305.1 Chionoecetes opilio
TCCTACCCTTTGTTTCTTCTCTCCTATAATCTCGTCCATCCCATCCTTTCACCTCCCCTCTCCCACTCCCAAAACATAAACATTTTCAAACACAAGTATATTCAAACACAAGTATAATCAAACACAAGTATAATCAAACACAAGTATATTCAAACACAAGTATAATCAAACACAAGTATATTCAAACACAAGTATATTCAAACACAAGTATAATCAAACACAAGTATATTCAAACACAAGTATAATCAAACACAAGTATATTCAAACACAAGTATATTCAAACACAAGTATAATCAAACACAAGTATATTCAAACACAAGTATAATCAAACACAAGTATATTCAAACACAAGTATAATCAAACACAAGTATATTCAAACACAAGTATATTCAAACACAAGTATAATCAAACACAAGTATATTCAAACACAAGTATATTCAAACACAAGTATAATCAAACACATCAGTATATTCAAACACAAGTATAATCAAACACAAGTATATTCAAACACAAGTATATTCAAACACAAGTATAATCAAACACAAGTATATTCCAAACACAAGTATAATCAAACACAAGTATAATCAAACACAAATATAATTTAAACACAAATATAAAACAAACACAAGTATATTCCATAAACCCCAAGTATAATCAAACACAAGTAATTCAAACACAAGTATAATCAAACACAAGTATAATCAACACAATATAATCAAACACAAGTATAATCAAACACAAGTATATCAAACACAAGTATAATCAAACACAAGTATAATTTAAACCAAGTATAAACAAACACAAGTATATCAAACACAAGTATATCAAAAACAAGTATAATCAAACACAGTATATTCAAAAACCCAAATATAATCAAACACAAGTAAATCAAACACAAGTATATCAAAAACAAGTATATTCAAACACAATTTTATTTAAACACAAGTATAATTTAAACACAAGTATATTCAAACACAAGTATAATCAAAAAACAATATAATCAAACACAAATATAATCAAACACAAGGGATATTCAAACACAAGTATAACAAACAAGTATAATCAAACACAAGTATAATCAAACACAAGTTTTAATCAAACACAAGTATAATCAAACACAAGTATAATCAAACAACCCAAATATAATCAAACACAAGTATATTCAAACACAAGTATAATCAAACACAAGTATAATCAAAAACAGATATTCAAACAAGTATAATCAAACACAAGTATAATCAAAAACAAGTATATTCAAACACAAGTATAATTCAAACACAAGTATATTCAAACACAAGTATAATCAAACACAAGTATAATCAAAAACAAGTATAATCAAACACAAGTAATTCAAACACAAGTATAATCAAACAAGTATATTCAAAACAAGTATATTCAAACACAAAAACAGAAAATTTTAAAAACCGTTAATAAACCATCCTTTCCCCACAAGAAAAATCTAAACAATATAAACAAAAACCCAAGGGTTTTGAATAAACACAAGGTATAGATAAAAACAAAAAAGGATAATAAACAAAGGGTTTTAATTAAAAACAAGGTATAGATAAAAACAAGGTATAATAAACACAAGGATATAAAAAGTATAACACAAGGTATAATTAAACAAATAATAATAAACACAAGTATAATAAAAAAGAACAAAACAAGTAAAACAAAAAAGTATAATTAAACAAAGTATAATTAAACAAAATAATAATAAAACAAGGATATGATAAAGAGAGCAAGGATATAATATATAAACAGGAGGTATAGTAATAAAGAGGAATAAAATGATTTGAGGGAAAAGGAGTTATAGGAAAAGATGAGGAACAGGAATTTGTATAGAGACGGAGGATTTTAGGATAGATAGAGAACAGATAGGGAAAATAGAGGAACAGGAGGATATAGGATAGATAGAGGAACAGGAGGATATAGGATAGAAAGAGGAACAGGAGGAATAAAAACCACACCGTAAACTCAACACTGATAGAAAGACAACGGTGTACATAGAGTGTCGAGGAGGAGGTGGCGTGCAGGCGGTAAGCAGGCGAGGGTCTCCAAGGCGCCTGGCTCTCCACTGCCTCACGCCCCATACAATTACCAGCCGCCTAACCTTTAAGCCTTATTTATTGAGATATTTGAATGTCATTTTCGGACCAACCCGGGCATTAGCGGGGCCCATGAATATTTAAGCTGTGGAGAAGAGGAGGAGGAGGAGGAGGGAGAAGAGTAGGGATGGTTGGAGAAGAGGAGGAGGAGGAGGAGGAGGAGGGATGGTTGGACGAAGAGTATAGAAGGAAGAGGTAGAGAGGGACAGGACTACGTAGGTTCTTTGCCTACCTGAGTCTCATTAATATAAAAAGGAATCGGTAAATGGAGGTAGGTAGTGTATGTATGTATTAGTCTAGTTAGGTTCCTCCTCCTCCTCCTCCTCCTCCTCCTCCTCCTCCTCCTCCAACTCCTCCTCCTCCTCCTCCTCCTCCTCCTCCTCCTCCTCCTCCTCCTCCTCCTCCTCCTCCTCTTCCTCCTCCTCCTCCTCCTCCACACGTCTCAGACAGCCCCGAGTAAACGGTCACTACTACAACTTTTGATCTGTGACGGGCTGTGGCTCAGTAAGGGCCCTGTCAGTTAGTGACCACCATCGGGATTTATATACCAGGGGTCACTGCTGCAGTGGGCATTGAAGTGCACGGCGTCCTACTTGGAGAATGCACTACCGCAGTGGATTGAAACGGAGCTGGGGCCTGATTGACTGCTGCCTCCCAAGAAAGCGCCAGGCAAGGCTGCCGCACCACCCTTGAACTTCCACACTGAGCCTACACCAACACTACATTAGACCTCATAACACACACAGATAGCCCCGAGTTAACGGTTACCACTACTACTCTCGACCTGTGACGGGCTGTGGTTCAGTTAGGGTCCTGACAGTTAGTGACCACCATCGGGATTTAAGGTACCAGGGGTCATTGCTGCAGGAGGCATTGAAGTGTACGGCGTCCTACATGGAAAGTACACAATCTGCAGTGGATTGAACGGAGCTGGGGCCTGATTGACTGCTGCCTCCCAAGAAAGCGCCAGGCAAGGCTGCCGCACCACCCTTGAACCTCCACACTGTGTTCACACTATTACAAAACACACATAACATGACCTATCTATCAAGCACTAAACCTACCCCCACAAACTAATAGTAGTTAGCCATAGATTACAGCTTTCAACTTTCCTCACAAATTCCATGCAGTTTTTCTATATTGCATGGTATCACTTCTTTTCCGGCCAGCTTCGGCTGGAGGGATGGGTGGGTGGGGAGGAGCCTTCTACTTCCTATCCTTTCTCTCTTATTATCTAGTTAGTGTAGTGTAGTTAAAGCAAACAGCCTTGTAAGGACCTATCGGTCTGTTGCTGTTTGTGTTTCCTTTGTATTCCTTGGTATTTGTATTCCTCCTCCTCCTCTTCCTCCTCCTCCTCCGCCGCCTCGTTAATGTTATTCTGATGTCTATTTTTTGTGCTCTGGAATTTTTTTCGACCGCTACCTGTTGGAATCTCCTTTAATTTTCTCTTCTTCTTCTTCTTCTTCTTCTTCTTCTTCTTCGTCATGTTGTTGTTGTTCTTCATTTTCGTCTAGATTGCTTTTTTTTTATTCTTCTCTGATTAATCTTCTTTTAGTACACTGACCTGACCCTCCTTCCCTCCCTTTCTCTCCTTCCCTCCCTCCCTCTCTCCCTCCTTCCCTCCCTCCCTCCCTCCCTCCCTCCCTCCCTCCCTCTTCCCCCCTTCCTCCCCAAATCTCCTCCCCCCCCCGGGGTCCTTTTCCTTTCCCTTTCCTAAAATCTTTTTTTTTCTTTTTCCCTCCTCTCTCTCTCTCTTCCGTCTCTCTCTCTCTCTCTCTTCTCTCTTTTCTCTTCCCCCTCTCTCTCTCTCTCCCCCCTTCTCTCTCTTCTCTCTCTCTTCTCTCCTCTCTCTCTCCCTCTCTCTCCCCTCCTCCCTCTCTCTCTCTCTCTCTCTCTCTCCTCCGCTCTCTCTCTCTCTCTCTCTCTCTCTTCCCTTCTCCCCCTTTCTCTCCTCTCTCTCTCTTCTCCTCTTCTCTCCTCCTCCTTTTCTCTCTCTCTCTCTCTCTCTTCTCTCTCTCTCTCTCTCTCTTCTCTCCTCTCTTCCTCCTCTCTCTCTCCCCCTCTCCTCTCTCTCCTCCTCCTCCTCCTCCTCCTCTCTCTCTCTCTTCGCAAATTTCCCCAACTTTTCAAGGAGGGAAGAGGGGTGAAAAAAGGGAAAATTGTTGGAAGGAGGAAGAGAGAGAGGAGAGGGAAGAGAGGAGAGGGAAGGAGGGGGGGCTAAGGGCGACATGAAAAGTGAATAAGAAAGAGGCGGAAGGAAAAAAAAAGGAAAATAAGATGTTGAAGGTGAAAAAAATTGCAGTTGTCTGTTGCGAAGAAATAACATATATTTTCAATGAATCTGAGTTAGAGTCTAGATAGGACCTTAATATTTTTCTTTTTACTTCATCTCATATTCGTGCAGTTCAGTAAGTAAGTCGATAGTCTCAAAATCAATCTCTTGGTTTTAAAGGTTAATATTATCATCTCAGGCAGGTTGTATATGTGAGCGTGGTGGCCGTGATCGTATAGTGGTTAGTACATTGCGTTGTGGCCGCAATAACCCAGGTTCGAATCCTGGTCACGGCAATAGAGCACTTGAATTTTTTTTATTCTTGCTTACCATACGTAACATAGTATTAAGGAAAAATATGATAAAATGGTATCAATGGACGGAACACAACGAGCTTGACTCAATTTAATAAAAAATATAATCAGGTAAAAACACACACACACAGTCCACACACACTACCATCTTGATTTTGGTCTACGAACTAACAATCGAGTAGCATTTAAATTACGGGTGTGTGTGTGTGTTTTGTGTGTGTGTTGGTGTGTGTTTTTTTAAATTCCCCTGGTCTTTGTCCACGCGGCGGGCTCGCGATCGCATTTAAACCCTCTCAGTGTGTGTGTGGTGTTTTTGGTGTGTGTTGTGTGTGTGTGGTGTGGTGTGTGGGTGTTGGGGGTGTGTGCTTTCCTCTAGTTTTGTATTTTACGGGGCCTGACACCTCGTATGGCCCCGCTCCAAAATCAACATTTATTTTATCATTCATCCGGTGTTTAGTTTGGCCGAAGCCCCACCCCAGGAGGCGGTCAAAACCCCCCGGCTAACACCCGTACCCATTCCTGCTGGGTGGGCAGGGGGTCGGTTTTTTAGAAACCGCCCGTCTATCTTCGCCCGCCTGTGTCGAACCCGGGATTCTCGGTTTGACCGAGCGTGCAACCCCTTTCATAGGGTCCCCCTTTGTGTGTGTTGTGTTGTTGGGGTGTGTGTGTTTTGTGTGTGTGTTGTGTGTGGTGTTTGTGTGTGTGTGTGTGTTGTGTGAATTGTTTGTCAGTGAAGAAAACTCTCAAAAATCTAGGAATGGACATTGGGTTTCCTGTCTGCGTGAGAATGGCAAAAGAAAATAAGGGGAACACAAGAGGCCCGTAGGCTACACGTGGTGTTCCTTTACCTAAGACTACCTACATCCATTTTTATCCCCCCTCCATGAACCTATTACCTCCCTTTTAAAATTCTAAGACTCTGCCCTAAAATACCCGTCTACTGACCCCTCCAAACATTCACCACCCTATTTTGAACCCTTTTTTTTCCCCATTTCTTTTTTAAAACTACGCTTTTTTATTGAATCCCTTTCTTCTTGTTCTCTCTGGTTTAAAAGCCGTAAAATTTACTTCAATCTTTCCATAACTAAAGTTTCGCACCCTTTAATATTTTGGTCTCCTTCTCTGCACGATTCTAAAAGGCTTATCCATCCTGAAAATGGAGACCAAAACTGAACGCTGTCTGGTGAGGCGACTAGAGCCAGATAACTTTAGAATAACTTCCCCACTTCTACTTTTTTTTTAACACTTCTGGAATAAAATCCAACACTCTTACTCTTTTTCTCCTCAATACTTTGTTTCCTGGGGTCGGGTCGGGCTCCCCTCACTCCAAGTCTTTTCACCTTCTGTTTTTTCAGCGATACATTGCTATGGTATCTATTACCAGGTTTTTTTCTCCCAACATTCAAAATGCTGCATTTCAATTTTAAAAATTCCCATCAGCCTTTGACACCCATCATTAAGTTTATCTAAGTCTCCCTGCAAATTTTTTACACAGACTGTGATCCAATAATCCTCCCCTCCCTTTATATCATCGGGAAACTTGTGATATCCTGCAATTAAAGTCGTTGATGAAATAAAAAAATAATGGACCACACACACACACACACACAACACACCAACACACACACACACAACCACACACACCACACACACACAACACACACACACACAACACCCGCGGCGCGCCCACACACACACACACACACACACACACACACAACAACACACACACCACACACACCCACACACACACACAACCACAAACACCCACCACAAAACCACACACACACCCGACCACACACAGACACACAAACAGATACACACATACACACACACAGCATCATTGAGACCACTAAGAGCGTGACTTCACTCGATCACTTTCAAGATTGGTTCAATGTAAATGAAAAGGGATTTTATTACCTAATGAGTAGGTGTGTGTGTGTGTGTGTGTGTGTGTGTGTGTGTGTGTGTGTGTGGGTTTGTGGGTATTTTTGGGGTGTGTATTGTTGTGTGTGTGTTTGGGGGGTTTAAAAATTGCATGACCCCGTGTTTTTTTCCACTTTTCCTTCACCTTGATCTCTTTTTCCCCCTCTCCCCCCTTCTCCTCTCCCTCTCTCCTTCCCTTCAATCTCCCTCTATTCTTCCCTTCTCCTCACTCCCTCTCCTTCTCCTCTCCCTCTCCCTCTCCCTCTCTCCTTCCCTCCTCCTCACTCTCTTTCCTTCCCTTCTCCTCTCCCTCTCTCCTTCCCTTCTCCTTTCCTTCTCTCCCTTTCTCCTCTCCTCTCCCTCTCCCATCACCCACAACCTGTCAGACTCACTCCCTCGACGATTGAAAGGAAAGGGAAAAAAGTATATTTAAGGAAACTTCAACATGAGGGGAAATTTATTGAGAGGGATGACGGGTTTCCCCTTCAATAGGTCAGCGAAAGGAGGGGATTCACCCTTGACTGCTCCCTTCCATCCCCTTCAAGTGTGATGGGGGGTTAGGTGGAGGGGGTAAGGGGTACATAGGGGAGAGGAAGGGAAGGGGTTAGGTTGTGGTGGGAAGATAGGAAGGGGAATGGGTAATGGAGAGTACAAGTAAGGGGGAAAAGGATGGTCTTACATAGGGAGAAAAATTTGTTATGGGGATGAGAGGAAAGGGTGGATAGGGGAAGAAAGGTAGAGTATAGCAGGGGATGGAGGATGTAAATTTGAAATTGGAGGAGGAGGAGGAGGAGGAGAAGGGGAGAGAGAGAGAGAGAGAGGAGAGAGAGGGGAGAGAGAGAGGGGAGGAGAGAGAGAGAGAGAGAAGAGAGAGAGAGGAGAGAGAGAGAGAGAGAGAGAGAGAGAGAGGGAGAGAAGAAAAAAAAAACGGGGGTGTATTGTTGGAAAAGATAAAAAGGAAAAAGAAAGGGAAATTTTTCTGGCAGGGGGAAAACGAAGAGTAATGGTGGAGGAGAAGAAAAGTGGAGAATAAGGAGGAAAGGAGAATGAGGAGGGAAAGAGTGGAGGAAGATGTGCTTAGGAGGGAAGAAAGGAAAGGAGGGAGGGAAGGAGGGAAGGACAGAGGGAGGAAGGGAGGGAAGGAAAGAGTGGAAGAGGAGAGGGAGGGAAGGAGAAAAGAGAGAGGGAGGGAAGGAGGAAAGGAGGGAGGGAGGGAAGGAGGAAGGATGTTCAAGGGTCTGTGGTTGGCATGATGGTAAGAAAAAGAAAAAAAAAAAAAAATTAGTTCCACATACTTTGTAGATAATAGCGTAACAGTCAAGAACATTACGACGTGAGGCTCTGGTGATCCTCCTTTTCCTCTTCCACCTCTTTCTCCTCCTCTTCCTCCACTTGTTCGATCCATCTTAGCATTCCATCATTTGGCTTATCTCCACATTTTCCTCCTCCTCCTCTTCCCCCCCTCCATCCTCCTCTCCTCCTCCTCCTCCTCCTCCTCCTCCTCCTCCTCCTCCTCCTCCTCCTCCTCCTCCTCCTCCTCCTCCTCCTCCTCCTCCTCCTCCTCCTCCTCCCCCCCCCTAATCATCAAGGAACACCCAGAAAATCACGCCGTAAATCAATCTTGGATCGCCGCAAACCAGCACGAAAAAATCATCTTATTCACCCCTCCATTACCCCATCCTCATCCCTCCACCTTATCACCCCGTTCTCACCCCCATACTCACCCTTCACACGCCCGTCACCCTATCCTCACCCTTGTACACTCAATCCTAACCCTTGTACACCCCCATTCGTCACCCCACCATTGTCACTCCTATTCTCATCCTGTCAGTCCCATCACTCCTGTCATCACATCCTCACCCCTCATAACTCACCCCTCCTATTCTTACCCCTCAAATCCTCATGCCTTACCTACCCCCTTCTCATGTCATCCCCAACTCTCACCCTTATTCTCCAGGCCTCACCCCTCACCCCTCACCCCTCCTTCAGCAGCATTACGGTATATAGTGTCAGGTTGATGGCCTCTCCTTACCTAATTATTTTTTTCACTAGAGGGAGAAAATGAAACTGCATTCTTATTTAACTGCTGTGCTTTTATTTATTGCTCATCATCGTCTTTGTCATCGTCATCATCATCAGTAATAACAACCATCATGACTCCACCGACAACAAAGGCTCTCTCTCTCTCTCTCTCTCTTCTCTCTCTCTCTCTCTCTCTCTTCTCTCTCTCTCTCTCTCTTCTCTCTCCTCTCTCTCTCTCTCTCTCTCTCTCTCTCTCTCTCTCTCTCTCTCTCCTCTCTCTCTCTTCTCTCTCTCTCTCTCTCTCTTCTCTCTCCCCTCTCTCTCTCTCTCTCTCTCTCTCTCTCTCTCTCTCTCTCTCTCTCTCTCTCTCTTCTTCACATCTCCATGCACTCCGCCTTCCTCCTCTTCTTTGTCTCCTCATGGCTCTGTGGTCCAGGCTTACCCCCCACTTCCCCCCTCCACCCTCTCCTCCTCCTCCCCCTCCCTCACCCCTTCTATAATGGTGATGGATCGTGGAAAAGGATGGTGAGGGTGATGCTAGTGATGATGATGAATTGATGATGATGATGAAAGATACAGGTTAGCCAGGAGGTTCAGTTTATGTTATGTGGCTTTTGAAAGATTTTTTTGTATAACAACAGTTAACTAATCGTCTCGTCGTCTTCCCGAAAGTCATGTGGTGAAATAGAATGTTGACAGTTAAGTTGCGTCGTAGCGTCATAGTGTTACCTTTAGTGTTACCTTTAGTGTTCCCTTTACGTCGCTCCAACAATAATTACCACTAATAAATGTTCTCTGCTCGCCTGTGAAATGCTACAAAAAAACTACAAACATAATTAAAAATAAAGTAAAATAATGAAATATGCATATAAAAAAATATAAAAATATGAATTATAAATTATAAATATAAAAAGAATAATATAAAATAGAATGATAAAAATATAACAATTATTACAAACGTATAATAAATAAAGTGAAAAAAAAATCACAATCGGTGTCAAAAAAACCCAGTGTATTTACAAATCAAAATTATATAAAAAGGAGAACCGTAAATAATTAAGAAACCCCCAAATAAAGAAAAGAGAGGGAGAAGAGACGAGACGAGAAAGAGACAAAGAAGAGAGAGGCAAAAAGAGAGGAGGAAGGGGATCTTAGCCTAAAATTTATACCCCACCACTTAATCTAAACTTCACGTAATGGCTAATAATGCGATTAATGGATATAAATACTATAAAAAAGAGATTGATCAGAACTGGGTTATGGGAGGGAAAGATAAGGAGATAAGAGGAGAGGAGAAATCAGGGTAGGAAAGGAATAAAAGAGTAAAAAGAATGTAAAAAAGTAAAAGGGGAGGCGGTAGCGGAGTGGTTAGCGTCTCCGACTGGCATTCTCGGTGACCCAAGTTCGATCCCCGAAGAAAACCAAAACCTTTCTACACCGTCGAGTGGCCTAAGAACACCCACATGCCCTGCCCATCAACTCTACCTTCGATTGCGAGTGCATCGGAGGACACAGGGGGGCGGCATGACCCTCTAATCACAGGCGTCACTAAATATCCTGCCTGCGCCACCACGGGCGAGGACCAACCATCAGAGCCCTCAAGTGAACCTCCAGAGCCTTCCATTCGAGCCCGGGGTCCCACTGCCTACAGGCGCTATAGGCCCCAAATAAAAAAAAAAAAAAAAAAAAAAAAAAAAAAAAAAAAAAAAAAAAAAAAAAAAATAATAATAATAATAATAATATGAAAAGATAGAGGACAGGATAGTAAAAGAAGATGCTTAATAAAGTAGAGAAAAGAGAGGTAAGGAAGAACATAAGACGGGAAAGGAAAGAAAGTAGGAAAGGGAAGAGAAAGGAAAGAAGAAGAATTATGAAAATATGGATGAATGAGGGAGATATTACGACTAGATAAAAGTGAGAGAGAGACAGAGATGGGATAAGAGGGTGGGTGAGATAATGGAGGAGAGACAGGCAGATGGAAGAAGAGAGAAGGAGGATAATGAGATGAGAGATGAGGAGAAGGTGGAAGGAATAAAGCGAGTAAGGAGAAGGAGGGAAGGAGGGATAGAATGAGGACGTGTCAATATGAGAGATCTGGTGCCGGGGTGTTGGCCTAATATTGACCTTTGATAATCACCGCCAGGACTGAGCGACGAGCCTGCAACTCCTTCACTCCACGCCACTCACTACTCTCTCTCTCTCTCTCTCCTCTCTCTCTCTCTGTTTCTATTATATTTCGTCAAATTGTGTCGCTAATCTGTATTATTATTGTTGTATTAGGGTTTATGGCTAATGGGTGTTTGGGTGTGTATCCTTGGCAGGGTGTTGGAGGCACTAAGGGTGTGGTAATGGGTGGTGGGGTTTTTGGGGTGTTGGGAGGTTGTGTTAGTGTGGTGGTAAGGGGGTGGGTGGTGCAGGTTATGAGGGTGTGTGTTGGGGGGGTTGTGAGGTGGTAAGAGGTTGTGGGGTTTGTTATTTTTGAGGTTGGGGGTATTGTGTTAGTGTGGTTGTAAGGGGGGTTTTGTTGGTGTTTGTCAGGTGTGTTGGAGTTTTTGCTTTAGTGTGTAGAAAGGGGGGTTTGGTGGTTGGCCCGGGGTTTTTTTGCTGCGCTGGCGATAGGAATGGAAGCGGATCAGTTGTGGGTGGAGATGCAGGGCGGCCATGGGGGCGTCTGTGGCAGGGCAAGACAGATGACCCCTGTGAGAGAGAGAGAAGAGAGGAGGAGAGAGAGAAGGAGAAGGAGAGAGAAGAGAGAGAGAGAGAAGACGAGGAGAAAGAGAGAGAGAGAGAGAGAGAGAGAGAGAGAGAGAATAAAACGTGAGGATGACGACTGAAACCAGACCAGAAAATTAGTGGAGATTATTTCCTAGCGGCAACTTGAGCGCGATAATATACGATCAACAGTATACGCATCAGTAACTTTTTGATGGATGGGGGCCCGGGCGGGCGGGGCGGGCGGGCGGGCGGGGCGGGGGGACCCCATGGTGCCGGTCTCCACGATAACACCCCGCAGGGAAGCGCCGCGCCCCGCACTCCCCAGACGCAGTGCCTTGATAACCAGACTGCCACGCGACCTGTTTGCATGGGATTCGCGTTAAGTCGAGGCAGTACGCGGGGCAGGACAGGGGCAGGACAGGGCGGGGCGGGGTGTAAGATGAGGCAAGGGTTAATGAATACTGGAATAGGGAGTGGAGTATGGAAGGGTGACATATAGGGTGTGGAACAGGGTAGAACAGTACTGTAGGGTGGATGAAACAGGGGGTGGGGTAATGTGGGGTGTAAGATGAGGCAAGGCAAGGCAGTTAAATGAATACTAAAATAGGGAGTGGAGTATGGAAGGGATGTGGAAGGGTGATAGGGTGTGGAATAGGGTGGAACGGTACTTGTAGGGTGGATGAGACAGTGGGTGGGGAGGGTGGATCGAGATAGGAGGCAGCTCAGTGGAACGGGGATGGGATGGGATGTAAGGGATATCATAAATTCAATATCACCTCATCGTACTCTCTCCATCTTCTTCCTCCCAGGTTTTTTCCCCTCCTCCTCCTCCTCTCCTCCCCCTTTCCCTCCTCCTCCCCCTCCTCCTCCTCCTCCTCCTCCTCCTCCTCCCTCCTCCTCCTCCCTCCTCCCCTCCTCCTCCTCTCCTCCCTCCCCCTTTCTCCTCCCTCCTCTCCTCCCCCTTTCCTTTCCTCCTCCTCCCTCTCTTAACCTGGCGCGAGTTAAATCCGTAAGTAGCTCCACCTTTACATTTAATCAACGCCGAAGGGGACCAGAACCTCCCATTAATAACAGTGAGGTAACGCGTAGTGTGTGTGTGTGTGTGTGTGTGTCCCCATCATTTCGTGTCAAACAATAACATCA
>JACEEZ010016579.1:40000-42500 GCA_016584305.1 Chionoecetes opilio
CCTCCTCCTCCTCAGCCGTCAGGGAAGGTCTGGCGTGGCCGTTCTGGTGACACTGTCCACACCACACATTGATATGCAGATGTGCCGCGCCCCTCACACCACCAGGACACAACCCCCCCCCCCCCCCCCACCCCCCTCTCCTCTCCCCTCTCTCTCTCTCTCTCTCTCTCTCTCTCTCTCTCTCTCTCTCTCTCTTCTCTCTCTCTCTCTCTCTCCACTCTTCCTCATGTTCTCCTGTTCACTACCTCCTCCCGCCCTGTTAGGCTTACTTTGCTTTCACTACATAGGAATAACAGATACCAGGAAACCTATTGGTCTATAACGAGGGTAAATTAAGATAACTACAGAAGAAGGGGGAGATAACTAGCAGAATAATAGATGAGCAAGAGGAGGACAGGATGAGTAGAAAAAACATGAACAGGCAGAGGAGAGGAGGAGGAGGAGGAAGACAAGGTGGCCAGAAGGTGTAGGTGGAAAAAGTGGAGATAAGCAGTAGGAGGAGGAGGATTTTACATAGGATTACATAGGAATAACAGACACCAGGAGACCTATTGGTCCATGACGAGGATATCTGCTGAAACTACATACTACTAACTATCAACTACGTGTAAGAAAACAGTTGGAAAATGATACCATGTCCCTAAAGAAGATAAGAACATGGATGTTTCGTATAGTGCAAAAAGATAGGGTATGAAATATACTAACTACAACTACCACTACCACTACAACTAATCGATCCGGGGGACTAAATATGAATTCGCAGGGCACTATCAATACCCATTTACTTTACAGTGCGCGTCAAGTCTGTTTTTAAATGTAGTTATTGTGCTGGCTTCGACAACATAGGAGGAGGAGGAGGAGGAGGAGTGTAGCTAAATATGAGAGTGTGGACGAGGCAAGCTGGAGTCTCAATATAGCATGTTATGATTGTGTCGTGGCGAAGAAGGAGCAGGAGAAGGAGGAGGAGGAAGAGGAGGAGAGGAAGAGGAAGGAGGATGTGTTGGTGAAGAAGGAAGATGAGTTGGGGAAGCGGAGAATTTTTTTTTTTTTTATCATTATAGCTTTTTTCATTATTGTTATTAACATTATTTGATTATTTTTTATTATTGTTATTTTTGTCTCGGTTTCGGTTCCGACCAGGGGGTGATACGTAATTTGTTCTGATTTGATTATATTTGATTATAATTGTTATTTTTATCAATATTTGTACGTTTATTACTTTGGTAGTATTTCTTTTATCATCTTTCTCTATCTTAAGGGTATCCCCCCTTCACTACATTCTTTCTAGTCTCTCCTCTCTCTCTCTCTCTCCTCTCTTCCCCTCTCTCTCTCTCTCTCTCTCTCTCTCTCTCTCTCTCTCTCTCCCCTTTTCTCCTCTCTCTCTCTCTCTCTCTCTCTCTCTCTCTCTCTCCTCTCTCTCTCTCTTCTCTCTCTCTCTCTCTCCTCTCTCTCTCTCTCTCTCTCTCTCTCTCTCTCTTTCCTCCCCCTCTCCCTCCCCCTCCCTCCAAAGTGTTACCAGACTCATCAAAGTTTTGAGTCTCGTGGGAATATACTTTTCGCGGCATAAGAGGCGTGGAGGGCGGCTGGATGGGGCGTGGAGGAGCCTTGTATGAGGTAGGGGAAGGAAGTATAAGGGAGCTGGTGGGAATAGTATAAGGAACATGTATGAGAAGGCTTGAGGATGAGAGAATGCGAAGATGACGTATATGTGTATGTTTAGAAGGGCGGGGGCGTGGGGGTATTTTTAGATGTAATTGAGTATAATGGATTTAGGGGAAGGTGTATGAAGTGTACTAAAGGCATTGGGTGTATGTGAGGGCATTTGTGGGTCGTGTCTGAAGTGTAATGTTTAAAAGGGTATAATGTAGAGGTCTTGGTGGGTTAGGAATAGTGTTTAAACTTTAATGTGTAAGCAGGTCCATGGAGAGTGTATTGGTGATATGTATGGGGGTGTATTTGTGGTCAATGGTAAATGGAAGAGGGGTTTTCTGAAGTGTGGAAGGATCATGGGTATGTGTTTATGGGTGTAGGAGTGTGATAGGGGTGTGGCTGAAGTGTAGAAGAGTAGTAGGAATTATAGTTGAAGTGTAATAATAATAATAGTAATAATTTTATTCTCACCCGAAGACATACATACAGGAAAACAACTAATAATGATGGGTCTAAGGGGTGTAGATGAGTCGTGGGTGTGCTTGTGCGTGCGTGTGTGCAGTATATATACACACATTGCATAGGAACACAAGGCCAACACCTGGTAACTGTAAACCCCTCACAAATAAGAGTCTTAATTAATGCACACTACACCTGCCATTTACCTTTATACCTCTCCTCCGTGTTCTTTCCTCTCTCCCCTCTCCTCTCTCTTTTCCTATCTCCCTTCCCTTGCCCTCTTACCTCCACCCCCTCTACCCATCTCACTACTAAACCAGTCTTCCTCCCTTGGTTCTTCATCCTCCCTTCTGCCTCAGCCTTCTCTCTTTCCCTTTCCTTCCTTGCCTGG
>JACEEZ010016579.1:45000-47500 GCA_016584305.1 Chionoecetes opilio
CACAACACCAACACACACACACACACACACACACACCACACACCACACACACACACACACACACACACAGACCACACACACACACACACACCACACACACACACACCACACACACACACACACACACACACACACACACACACACACACACACACACACACACACACACACACACACACACACACCACATCACACACACACAACACACACCACACACACACACACAACACAGTCACACGCCCACACACACATACACACACACACACACACAACACACACACACACACACACACACACACACACACACACACACACACAGATAGATAGATAGATAGATATTTATTGACCACAGCTTTATACATAAATTACACATAATATCATTAATAAATAGACAAAACACTCAATGTCCAAAAAATGAAACATTCCCACAAATTTTGAGTAACAAACTGTAGTCCAACAAAAAAATAATTACTAAAACTACTACTACTACGATAAACTACTAAACACATAAAATTCAACAAGCAGCCAACTTGATCTACGTCCCACACACACACACACACACACGGAAACCACACGAATTATTGACGATATTAGAAAAGAATGCATTCGATAAGACTTGTAGCGACAGGTTTACAAGAACAGGCTGTGGACCGAATGCAGTTACATGAACAACAACAAAAAACAAAACAAAATTAGAAAGGGCTGAAGAAGGGGAAAAAACCACACATTGACTTTATAAAATACAAACCGCATGAAGTGAAGAGATCAAAGATATAGTTAATGATGCGTTATAATATTTATTGGATCAAAGTCAATCAAGGTAAATGGATAGGTAGAAGATGTTTTAATCAGTAGAGAGGAAGTGAATGCGATCAGCAACGGGGCGTCTGCGATACGATGGATACGGTATTTAGGTTAGGAGAGAGAGAGAGAGAGAGAGAGAGAGAGAGAGAGAGAGAGAGAGAGAGAGAGAGAGAGAGAGAGAGAGAGAGAGAGAGACAATAGTAAAATAGCTTTTTATTACAACCAAACCACACGCATTCGACGTAAGACTAAATGAATAAAACACTCAATACCAAACATGCAGATATCTTATTTAAATAACAAACAAATCTGCCCATCGACCACATCAAAATCAGAAGTTAGAATAGAACCAAAAGATAAAGAAAAATAAATGATAATAATACACTCACTTCATCTACATAAACCGAATCATAAGTGGCAAACAGGAATCTTTAGGTCAGGTTTTGTTGCCTCCTGGAATTTGCAGTCTCGGCGCGGGAGAGACGGGGACTTGGGATGAAGCTGTTAAGGTGCATCGTCAGCATCCCCGCCGCCACACCGCTCATCTCTCGGGGCCATAACCTTGCGGGACGACGAGGAGGAGGAGGAGGAGGGTAGAAGAAGGAAAGGGAGAGGGAGAAGGATATCAAGGAGAGGGAGGAAAAGAAAGAGAGATAAAAGTGGGAGTTAAGAGGAGACAGGAAAGGAATAGAAACAAGAAAAAAAGAGCAGAGAAGGAGAAGAAATAGAGAAAAGGAGAGAGAGAGAGGAGACAGAGAGACAGACAGACAAGGAAAAGAACAAAAACAAAAAAAAAATGAGAACAACGAAGAGAATAAAATATAACAAAAACGGAAAAAAATAATCAGACAAAAAATCTGAAATACAAACAAAAGTCGGAAAATGTTAGGGAGAGGTTAAGAAAACACATCAAAAAGAAAACGAGGTGTAAGAGGTCGGATCGGAACTTAAGAGGAACTGGAAGAAACTTTAATCTCTCTTGCGTTCGCCGCCGCATCCCAGCCAAGGTTGTGAGGGTCTCCTGGCGTGAAGGGGAGGTTGTGGCCGCCCTTCAGCACCTCCTGAAGCCTGAAGGGGTGGAGAAGGCAGCAGAAGGGCAGCAAAAGGGGGTGAAGAAGGTATAGAAGAGGAGAAACGAGGACATGAGCATAAATATGAGATGTTTAAAGAGGAAATGAAAGAAAAAATTATGAAGCTGTGAGCGGAGAAGGACAGGAGATGAAGGAAGAAGAAGAAGAAGAAGAAGAAGAAGAAGAAGAAGAAGAAGAAGAACAAGAAGAAGAAGAAGAAGAAGAGAAGAAGAAGGAGAGGATGTGAAGGTAAATATCAAGTATGAAATGGAGACGTGTGGTGGAGACAAGGAGGAAAACAATGGAGGAAGAAATTAAGAAGAGAGGAAAACAAGAGACATAAACTGGGTACTGATGAAGAGGAATACAAGGAGAGAGAAGGGAGAATTAATGAGAGAGAGAGAGAGAGAGAGAGAGAGAGAGAGAGAGAGAGAGAGAGAGAGAGAGAGAGAGGAGAGAGGAGAGAGAGAGAGAGAGAGGAAGAGAGAGAGAGAGAGAGAGAGAGAGAGAGAGAGAGAAGAGAGAGAGAGAGAGAGAGAGACGCTAGAAATAGAAGACCATACCTGGGAATATACAAGGAGGAACAGGAGGGGAGGAATAATGATACGATAGATGAGACGCAAAGA
>JACEEZ010016579.1:57500-60000 GCA_016584305.1 Chionoecetes opilio
GCACACACACACGCACACACGCCCCACACACACACACCCCACACACACACACACACACACACACACACTATACGATACAAAAAAGAGAATCAACTAACGAAAATCTTCAGTAAATATACACAAAATAGCTCAAACACACAAACGCACAACAAAACTTCCAGAAACCGACGTGTTGTAAACGGCGGCGGCGGGGATGGAGAGGTTGGTAACGGGGGGGTTGGGGGTGGCCTGAGGTGATGGTGTATGTATGTACCGAGGTGCATGTTGTGGTGGTGAGCAGGAAGGGAGGTTGACTGGTGTGGTCGTTGTGGTGTTAGTGCTGTGGTCGTGGCGGGGTGGGGAGGTTAACTGGTTTGGTTAGTCGTGGTGCATGGTGTGGGTGGTGGTCGTGGGTGAGAGATGAGTCGTGTTCTGTACTTGACAAGCCTTGGTGGGTGTGGGTGTTTTGCTGTAACTTTTTTTTTTTGCTGTAACTTTATTTCTTCTTTTGTTCTTTTGTTTACGTTGGAGCCTATAACGCATGTAAGTTTTTTTGTTTTGTTTTTGTTTTGCTTTGGGAGTGTTACATTGGTTTCTATCCTGTGTTTATTAACGTTATGATCGCTTTGTGTGGATGGCAGGAATACTATGGTCGTGTGGCAGTGATAGTGGGGTCCTTAGATTGCTCGTGAGTGCGTCTTGTGGCGTGTCCGAGTTGTGTAGGGGGGGGGGCAGCAGTGTGTGTGTGGGAAGGGCAGTAAACCTCTATCTCCTACCTACTGTTCCCTCTCATGAAAGTTACAAATGACCGTCCTTTTGCCTGAGACTGTCCCTCGAAGACGTCTTAGGGGTAAGGAGAAGGACATGGACAGTGTTACTCATCCCATATCACACCATACACGCCCTCCCCCGCCCGCCCTTGTTCCTGAGTGGGTGCATGGGTGGGGTTATGGTGGGCGTGCACAGGTAAGCTGTGGGCGTAAAAGGGCGTTGATTGGACATGGTGGTTGACGTGGGTGTGAATATGACACGTTTAGAAATTTGAGAAGCCCACCCGTGTTTGTGTGTGTGTGGTGTGTGTGTGAGAGAGAGAGAGAGAGAGAGAGAGAGAGAGAGAGAGAGAGAGAGAGAGAGAGAGAGAGAGAGAGAGAGAGAGAGAGAGAGAGAGAGAGAGAGAGAGAGAGACCAAAAACTTTAGGCGAACCATTCAAGCAGATGTAATATCGTATCCATGCATGAAGAAAGCTTGTAGTAAATGATGCGCATTTTCAAGCTTAATAAGGATGAGAAGGCGGAAGTAAGGACGTATAATGAGAGGAGGAAGAACATAATACTTAACTTAAATATGAAGAGTGGCAAGGAGTAGGGCGTAAGAAGGGCGTAAATGTACATAATAAATGTGGGGAAGTGTAACTATAGGGACATGGTGAAGGCAAGAATAAGTGGGGGTCGTCTTGGTGAAGGTGGTACTGACGGGGGTGAAGACGGAATGGCAGGGGGTGCTGGGAACGCTGGCAGGGTCTCGTAGGGGCCAGGGTGTTGCGTGATGGCGGTGTTAGTGGCGGCGAGGTAAAAGGTGCGAGGTTGGGGCGGGTAGGTGATGGGATAAGCCGTGATTGGATCTTTATCTTAGGTGGGAGTGAATTTGGAACGCGTGTGGAGAGAGAGAAGGAGAAGGAAGAGTAGAAAAGCAAGGAATAAAAAAAAAAATCAGGTGGCGAAGGAGGAACTTAGAAGAGTAGAGGAGGAGGGCGAGAGAGAGATAAAAAAAAAGATAGGTGGGGAAGGAGGATATTCAGAAGAGGACGAGAAACTAGAGAAAAGGAAGGTCGAGGAGAGGAGGAGGTAGGGCGAGAGTAAAAAATAAAAGGACAGGTGGAGAAGGGGGAATTTAGAAAAGGACGAGAAAATGGAGAAAAGGTATAGAGGAGGAGAAGAAAAAAGGCTAAAAAAAAAAAGAACAGATGGAGAGGGAAGAAATCAGAAGAGGAGGAGGAAAAAAAAAAGGAAGATAAAAGAGGTGGAGGAGGAGGACAAAGAGGGGAAAGAGAATGACTAAGGTGGAGAACAATGCAGGAATGAGCTTTGATGATGATGATGGAAGTGATGTGAAAGCAGTGTCAGGGCGAGTCATGGTGTGGTGAAGGGAGTGTGTGGGTGGCGGCCGCTGGGAGTGACGGGGAGTGAATGAGGATGAGGCGAGTGCTGCTGTGTGTTGTGACCTGTAGGCGGTGGGCTCAGTTGACGCGGCCGTGCCCTTGCTTTGACTGGAGGGAACGCACAAGTAAGGCTAAAGGCCCTCCCTATAGCTAAAAAAATAGACTTCCCTTTCTCCACCTCCTTCGTCGTCAAGTCATATAGGAAAGGTGGAGAAATAAATGTATGTTACCAGTATCTTACCTGTGATGTGTGCGTGTGTGTGTGTGTGTGTTGTGTGTGTGTGTGTGTGTGTGTTGTGTGTGTGTGTGTGTGTGTGTGTGTGTGTGTGGTGTGTGGTATGTATTGTTGTGGTGTGTTGTAT
>JACEEZ010016579.1:70000-72288 GCA_016584305.1 Chionoecetes opilio
TTTGAGATCATCAGATACCCCGACGAGATAACCCGACCCATTACTATTTACATTTACCATTACAACCACAATATTACAATTACACAATATTAATAATAAAACCACAACATTACAATTCACAATAATAATAATAATTATTATTATTATTATTATTTTTTTTTTTTTTTTTATCTCTCACCCACGTCTCGTCCATCAGTTACCTTCCCCTGGCCGGAGGGAGGGAGGTCGATGGGCGGTCAGAGGGTGGGAGGGGGGATTAGGATGGGGGAGCTCTCATCCACCAGTTACCTTCCCCTGGCCAGAGGGAGGGAGGTAGGTGGACGGGAGGGGGAGGGGTTAGGGGATGTCTATCAGTTACCTTCCCCTGGCCAGGGGGAGGGAGGTCGATAGACGGGGGGGTGGGGAGGGGGCTGGGGGGGAATCCTCTCACCCACGTCTTGCCTATCAGTTACCTTCCCTTGGCCAGAGGGAGGGAGGTCGACAGACCGCCAGAGGGTTTGAGGGGGGACGGGGTCCGAGCTCGGTAAAGATATCCGTAAAGGACTTGTGCGGGAATCGAACCCATCACCTTTTTGTTGACGTATTGAAACACCAGCACTTTACCACTGAGCTATGGAGCACCCAGCTAAAAATAATCGCGAAGTTATATTTGTACACCTCACCCGAACTCCTACTGTGACTTTTACCTTTAGACTCATTTTGCCAGGCAAACACCTGGGAAAACACCTTTATTGCCCGTGTTCTCCTAAGAGCTCCGAGATGATGCACCGAGCCTGGGGCACCGCTACTCTTACAGGGGCTGCCCACCCTGAAGTATGCCTTGGGCTGTATAAGCTCCAAAGTGATAGTGAGAGTAGCGGTACAGTGTAGTGTACTTAGCTACTAATAGTGGGGCAGCTTAGGTAGTGGATGGGGACATGCCGGATAAAAGCACCAAAATTTTATCACGCAATCTTCAGGGTCCCAGCTATGATTCTATAACCGGCGCCAAGCGGTAGGACCACTCTTATTTGAAATTTTTCATTATATGTGAAATTTTTTTTTGAAAATTTTGGGAAATTTTTTTTTTTTAGTTTTTGGGAAAAAAAAAAAGTTTTTTTATTGCAGAAATGAGAAATATAGTCTTTTCCGATCATTTTGGTGTAATTGTTTTTAAAATCGAACATCTAGAAGTATTTTAAAACAATATTTGAAAATTAGGTGTCTCGGGTGCATTTCCTCAGCATCTAAGCTTCAATTCTAGAACCGGCGCCAAACGATCCGAACAGCAAGATGCATGCACAATGGACATTTAGATTTTTTTATTTAATTAGATGCATATTATATTAAATCTGCTATATGTTGTAATCATATCTGCTATATGTTGCAATTTGCCTTGATGAGGTGATGAGCAACCCGTTCCTAGAGGAAGGAAGCGAGCTGATTGCACTCGACACGCGGCGTGTGATTAGAGAATCTGTGGCCAACACTGTGCAAACCATAGAAGAAGTGGGACAGGCTCAGTACGACAGCTACACGAGGCTATCATCACTGAACGAAGGCAGTCCATCCATGAGCCTGTGAAGAGGAAACTCATGCCTCTCTTCAGATCATCATCCAAGGGGAAGAGGAAGCAGTCAGATGGTGTTTCCCTGTTGAAAGATGATGTGTCCCTCTTCTCTCGTCTGTACATAGTTGCTCAGAACAGGGATACAGATATGGGAACCTTCTTCCAACATGAAAATCATCCGCACCCCCCTTCTCTATCTGAAAGAGGAACACTGCGCCAAGGAAAGAAGTCAGACCTCATTGGTATCCTTGTGGAAGAAACACAAAACTCTAAAAAGGAACCCCCGCCGTTCTGGATGCAAGAATACTCGACGGTGCTGCTGTGGTGTATCTGCTTCCTCTTACTAATGTTACCACATTCAATGACTACGCTAATGAGGTCTTCATCCCCCACATCCTGAAGCTTCTTGAATCCTGCAGAAGAGTCGATGTGGTCTGGGACAGCTACATTGCCAGCAGTATCAAGGAGTCAACTAGAGAGAAAAGGGGGAAAGGTGTACGAAGAAAGGTCGGTGGTCCAACGAAGGTGCCCAGCAACTGGCCCGACTTCCTCCGGGATCCCACAAACAAGGAGGAGCTTTTCCAGTTCCTTTCAGACAAAGTCGGCTCCAGTGACTGGCCAGACGGAAAGGGGGTCTTATAACATCAGGCACAAATGTAATCAGTAGAGGTTCAGACACTCCATGCCACGATGTGACCACGAAGAGGCGATACAGGATTGTTGTCACAAAAGCGTTCAA
>JACEEZ010016581.1:0-60000 GCA_016584305.1 Chionoecetes opilio
CGGCTCAATCCCCACACCAACGCACAACCCAACTTCACTCGTCCGCCCTCCATAAACACGCTACCATTACAGACTTGCCATTCTATACTGGAAGAGCTAAACCAGAACTCACAACCCCACTTCACGGAAACGAGAGTCGACTAGATTATGCAGTTCTGGAACATGTTGCAAGTCTAGTCTCCGTAATTAGTAAGTTCTGTGTCCGCTACACTGAATCGCCAGACATAGGTACAGACTATTCATATCATCCTTACGCCTTGGCTTAATCTGTTATCTGGCCCTGTCCTCGTCATCCGTCTCATGACGCGTAACCGCCGGTGGGTAGTCTTAGGGGATTATTTTGACACTTGAATCGGGGAGGACATAAGCCTCTACTATTCATCCCTGACGGAAGGCATCCATTACGTCCTTTATCAGATAGACACCACTCGTATTTGTATGAGCCGTTCTTTTTCTCAGCGGGGGCTGTAATATTTTGATCAGAAACTTGCTTCAGCTTTATGCGGAACCTTTTTTTTTTTAATATAAAAGTAAACGAAGCAATAGACGAAAAAGAAAAATGAGTCCGATAGAAGTGGTAAAATGATGATGGTGACGATAATGTAAAATGAACACGAGACAAAACAGATAAATACCATCACCTCACGCCCCTCTCATCTTCCACAACAAAGTCGCAGCTAGACAGCAAGCCAAGTAATGACACGTGCACGGTGCTGATTCCTGGTGGGCTATGTAGAACAGAGTTTGAAAGAGATCATGGCGCAGCGGACATCCTCTTTCCCTCTCATGGAGTGTCACATGGTATGGCTGTGCAATTTGGGAGAATGTGACCTGTCAACGAAAATCCAACATGCAAATCCGCGCACATGGTGGCAAAATGCCGATGGCCGATGCAAACAGGCAGCGCAGCTATAGGATGCAAACAGCGAGAGCAGCGGCGCTATAAGGACATGAAGCTTGTGGCGATAAGTAGTTCTTCCCTCCACCGACCTCATCCCAATACTGCCACTATCCTCAAGACTGCTCGTGCGTGCGTGCGTGCGTGCGGCGTTCGTGTCGTGCGGTGCGTGCGAGCGTGCGTCGTGCGTGCGTGCGGTGCGGTGGCGTGCGTAGCGTGTGTTGTGTGTGGTGTGTGTGTGTGTGGTGTAAAAGCGAGCAACAACAAATCTAACCATGGAACTTGTGTGAAGAACAAAAAAGAATTCGTACATGGACCAAGTTGGTCCCAGGTTCCTTAGTTGAATGTAGAAAAAGAAATAATAATAAGATGGTTTTTAATTTGGAAGGCAGTAATTACGCCATCATTAAATTCCTGAGAAAGTGCGCGAGAGTGAGGGCTGGGATGGGCCGTCCGCAGGAGCAAGTAGAAGATCCTTTAATTCTATTTATGCTTGTATGACGCCACGTTTCTTGTGAGATTATTGAATATATGCGTGAAGTGCCCTCACCATAATCTCCTCAACCTTAGGATTTGTATACCCTCCACACTCCGCGCTCGCGGTGCCGTCCGCACTCCATTACCTACGAAATATGTTCCCTGTCCGGTCCATGCTATACAAGCTTACACTCGCTTCTACAATAACAGAGGGATCATTATTAATCCTTTTTTCCAACGCCAAAAATTTGCAAGCTAATAAAACCTGGTATCATGGGACTGGTGTTTCGTAGCTGTTTCAGGGATTTACTATTGTTTCCAACCTTCCTCTCCCATCTTCACATTGCCTACTTTGTTGCCAGATCTCTGGCCATCAGCCATTAATCTTCCTCCCGGGTCGCGCTGCCCGCCATTGCCGCCTGATAATCCCGGCACACCACACAAACATTCAACCTTTATCAGGGCTGAGCTAACGGTCAACGTCCCCATTTCCAATTGAATGCCATGAGTTTCATTAACGCGCCTAACTACGGGTACATTTCCTAAACATGGGTAACAATTTTCCGTGGACTGAGATTGCCATGGACATCTCATTATACACAAAGAAAAACTACGTTTATCCCACATGTTAGTATTATTTCCTTGACTATTCCATGATCTCTATTTCTTTTACTACTATAAAACTATATAGATGTATAAAACCCGCCTGCGGGACATATCCGGACGATTATACGTGAGAGTGTGTTATCCAAGAAACTCATCCCCCATCACCATCTTTTACACAATAAGAGTGAACATCGTGTGTCACATCATACCAGTGCACATTTAGTGTATTTCTACTGAGACACGTACAAGAAGATGGGGTTTGGTGTAATGCAATCGTGCATCTTCGAGGTGCTTACACCAAACTGCAAAACCATCCGTTACCTCCATAGCCGACAACACTTTTTCGCGACAATAAGTGGTCAAAATATGGGAATCCGTTTTTAAATTTAAACGAGATATTTGACCACAGTCAACCCGGATTTTGAAGATTTTCGTAAAGATTATTAATTGAAAGATTCTACCATGTTTCACAGCGGTTTATTATTCATCAATTACTCGACAACCTCAGTTCAGAAGCAATCTACCAGAGATTAGACCCACCCGCTTAAGAAGCACTGGAGGTACAGCTACTCTCTTTAGAATAAACGTAAACGTTATAAATCGATTCCGTGTACAATTCACCAATAATCACAATATAAAACACTGGCAATATATCAGTCCAAAGCATCTGTATTTTGTATTTTGACGATAATAATTTGGCTTATCAAATAGCATACCTGAAGTGGGCGATCAGCTTCCGAATCATGGCTGCATTCAGCGAATTAATTTGTGTGTTTTATGAAAATTCGGAGGCGTTCCCGGTTGTGATATAAGACTTTTTCATGCACAGCAAGACTTGCAAGTGTTATCAAGTCATGTATATAGCAGTTTAGAAATTAGTCGAGGGTTATTAAAATATCTAACGAGAACACTGTACTGCTAGATTAACAAAACATATGTGTTTATAGAAAACACGTCCTCCTATTCTTAAATTACAGTAGCTTCTATTAATGCTTTAGAAGTCGCAGGCTCTTTTAATTACGAGCGACGCGCGAAGGCGCTCAGTGAGTCCTCGGTGGAATACGGAATTTGTCTCACTTAAGATGCCGAACCCAGACCCAGCCCCGGCCCCGACACCCGTACCCGTAACGACCCGACCCGTCACGCTTGTGTGCAGGAGCTTATATCTTCTGGCATACCGCTTCCGATATGACAAGGCGGTCTTCGCCTCTGATAGCCCCATTCAAATCAGCACTTTTTGTGCTTGACATGTTTGTCGTCATAGTGAGGGGTCAAGCATGGCGCGTGGCGCGTGCCGCGGTGAGGGCTGTCCAGAAACAACTTTTAATCTTGCTATAGCTGAGAAAACGGCATTTACCGAATACGGAAATTTGTGTTGTGTGGTTTGAGAGCGCACACACCAGGCAAATGTCAACACATGTCAAACTCCGAGGTGTTCTCGGGCTCGCTCGTCCCTCGCTGATTAAGAGGCGTCTTAACTGGTATATATTGATCCTAGTACTGGCTTTATTTGCAATAATAGATAGCTGTAGTATTGATTTTTTATGCAAGTGTATACATTTATCATAATTTTATGCGAATACTATTATACTTATTTGTTCCTGTCAGTACTTTACGGTAATTATATTCGTGATGACGGAGGTCTAGACAGTTGATATTTTTGTTCAGTGATCAAAGGAAGTTAGCCAAGCAACTATACCCGACCTTTCACTTTCGATGACACAATGTCCGCTCCTACTGCAGCCCTGCTTATTCACCTCCGTATTGCGAATCCTTGCTGCGTATACTCCATCCACAAACCTTTTGCTTTTTCAGTTTATCAACTTTTACCAACAGTTTACGTGATTTTATATACATAAATATCTCACACGGACAACCGAGAACCCCATTGTTTGTAACTCGTTTCCTGGTAACTTTTTTATTTCCTATTTTGTGTCTTCTTTTTAGCGTAGTCCAGCCCCTGCAATGCCCAATCATGACCCCCTCTCCGATGAACAATATTTTCTCGATATAAGACAAAGGCACTTGTTTCGCAGAGATTTGAAGCGTTTCTCCTCACTCTTCACCTCAGTCCTTCATGCAATTATGCGGATGTCCCTATTTATTTTTATCGAGTACATGTCTTTCGTCCGCACCGCAAACGAAGTTTTATTTGGTGAGTCTTCCAAGCGTGGAAAGTATCTTTCATCCCCACCACACAAGCTTTTGACCCGGGCAGCTTGTTGTATTCGTGGTAGTGACTTTTCTACTGGGTCATTTTCAGTCTATATTTTTAGGTCTATTTTATAATGGACTTTGCTCACATAAGCTGAAACTGCCGATCAGTCTAGCGGCGCCCGTTGCGAACATACGTGTTTGAGTCATGAAGCATACCTAGTACCTACCAGACAATAACAAAGTATATTATTATTTGCATAAATACGAAGGAATTCATGCACTTCTTTTATTCCGTATTTTCATTCCCGGATACAAGATGTTTCACAAGACACATGGTCATGATGATTGTGAATGTACGACATACAAAGCTATTTGCATATTGTTTAAACTATGAGATATGCGTTGGCCAATGCTTTCCCCTATAAGCGCTATGAAAAATATATCGCTCCATTGTCATCCCATTGATAAAATATATACTACATAGAAGAATCTCATAATTGAATTTTCCTTATACCATGACCTATATTCATTGACATATATTCTTATATTAGGATATTACGCAAGGAGAATATATATTTAGCATAAATATAGATTATTTACTCAAATCGTTATCATAATCTCTTGCAATAATATAGTGTTTTTTCAATATATCTCTTTGACTGTATTATATTGTCAGGGTGTAACGACAGCTTTGTCCAAAACTGGCAGGATTCATAAATCTAAAGGTACCCGCTATTTGCCGTGGACTCCTATTAGGAAAGTCTGCTGATGGTTCGTTATGGTAATTGTGTACATTTCCTCGAGGGGACAGCGGGGTTAACATATCACGTACTAAGGACTGCGTGCTGGATGGAAATCTTTCTATAACCGGTCAGCATATCGATGTAAACGGATTCTGTCCGGCGTTTCTCATAGGTTGGCGCCAACAGAACACACATGATCGTAGACATTAGATACAACTACTAACTTCGAAGGCGGCCTGCGTATACTGGTTGAAGAATTACACGACTTAAAAAAGGGTGTGCGTATCTATTGTGTTAACGTGATTGACATCAGCTGTCAACAACCTGATTTTAATCGACAAAGTTTCATGCATTTTGATCAACAACATATGTTCACTTAAACCTGCGTGCAACATTCACAGCAACCCATAACTCGCAAGCACGCGTACGCACGCACGTGCACCACCACGCACGCACGCACGCACTCACGCTACGCGACGCCCTGCACGCATCCGGCGCGCACGCACGCACGCACCCACGCAACGCACGCATGCACGCACGCAACGCCGCCGGCACGCACGCACAGCACGCACAGACACGAGATCACGCGACGCAACGCACCGCACCAGCACGCACGCACGCACGCACGCACGCACGCACAGCACGCACAGCCTCGGTCACGGCAACGCCACGCACGCAGCGCACGCAACTCCCGCACGGCACGCCGGCACGCACGCACAGCAGCACCACGCCGCACGCCCACGCACGCACTCCCACGCACAATGCTCGCAACGCAACGCCACATGCACACACACAAGACAACACACACAACACACAACACAGCACACAACATCACCCACACACACACACACACAGGCACAACACACGCGCACACAAGACACACACACACACACACACACACACACACACACACACACACACAACACACACACACACACACACACACACACACCCACACACACACACACACACACCACACACACACACCACGACACACACACACACACACAGCACGACACACACACACACACACTACACAACACACCATACACACACACACACACACACACACACCAAGAAGATAGGGCACTTATCCGCAACACTTCACGCAACCGCAACTTCACGCAAATTGCGAAGTCGAATTTTGTTTGCCGGATTTGCGAAAGAGTTAATGTTTGCGGATTTGCGTTTGCAGAAGCCAATTCACGACAAAACGCAAAACATAACCGCAAACTCTCAATTTTTGAAACACGATTCCTGCGCGGTTACGCGCACCGTCCAAAAGAACCGCTGCTTGCCCACACAGTGACTCTTCCTCTTTGATCAAATGGAATTTTTTGTGATGTCCAAGAACAGCAACATGTAACTCTGGAGACTGAGAGTGCTGCGTGAAGTGTGGGGGAATGTGTATACCAGACTAAATATTCCTGTGGATACAGGAGTGAGACCAGGGTGCATCACCTTGCCACCATCACTTTTTTAACATTTTGTATAGACTGGTATTGGCAAAGTTGTAGATCAAAGTGATTGGGGGCATCCCTCGTGCAACACCAATATCACAGATTCTTGTTTTTGGCCGAATGATAGCCGTAATCTTCTCTCGCCTATTCGCTGGAGGTCCTGGTGATGGCTCTCGAGTGCGCTAGACACGAGGAGCAAGTGCCTTATGGGGGGGGCTTGATCTCCTGGCTACGACGCAAGGTCCAAGGTGTTTGAGGCTTACTAGATAAACCGTTACAGTCACGTTCATGCGTGCGGCGAGGACATTGAGATCTTGGAACGTTTACATAACCTTGGTAGCGCAGTCCATAATAGATTCGATCGCCACCGCCAACCCGCTCACACCGGGGATTTTTTCACTGACAACATTCGAGCGGTTTTCATGTCCCCTGAACAAGGGGAATGGGGAGTGTGTGCTGTGTGAGGCCCCAGCATTACCAGCCCATAAAGGCTACGGCCATACTGAAATCAGTCTGATTTTTTTTTTTTTTTTTTTTTTGCTGGGAGGATAGAGGGTAGCGGTCACTGCCTAGCGGGTAGAGTAGCGATAAGCGTGGTGCGGAGCAGAAAAAGCGATAACAAAAATACTAGGAGTAGCACGATGAAATCGCAGAAGAAGAGAGAGAGAGAGAGAGAGAGAGAGAGAGAGAGAGCGCAGAGAGGAGAGAGAGAGAAGAGTAGAGAGAACGATGAAACAGGATATAACAGCAAGACTAATAGCAGTGGAGAACGCAGCAAAACGCCAACACTTTTAAATGAGAAACAACAAGACAACTCAAAAACGCAATGAAGCGGACAGAACATAATGCAACCACATACTAAGTAGTGTTCGTGGTACGTGGTGGGGCGAGGAAGGGGAAGGAGGGGAGGGGAAGGAGGGAGGAGGAGTGGGAGGGGAAGGGAGAGGGGACAAGGGGAGGGGAAGGGAGGGAAGAATGGAGAGAGGGACAGGTAAGCTGGGATGGGAAGAAGGAGGGGAGGGGAAGAAAGGGGAGGTGGAGAGGGAAGGGAGGGGAGGGGAAAGGGAAAAAAACAAGGGGGCTGGTAGAGAGAGAAGGGAAGGGTGGGGGGTAAGGGAGGCGTGGGGAGTGGTAAGGGAGGGGAGTGGGAGTTATAATGAGTGACTGCGCGACCACCTTCATGGTGGAGAGAGAGAGAGAGAGACAGAGAGAGGAGAAGAGGAGAGAGTGAGTGAGAAGAGAGAAGAGGAGAGAGAGAGAAGATGAGAGATAGAGAGATAGACAGAGATCGAGATAGACAGCGACGTATGGATATATATGCCGTAAGAGAGAGAGCGATAGAGAGAGAGTAGAGAGAGAGCGATCGAGCGAGCGAGCTGGAGAGTATCAGACTGAGATCGAGGCGTATACGCTAGCGGTAGCTAGAATAGAGCTTGATCAGATATATAGCTAATACTATAGAGATCGATCGATCCTCGCTCTCAGAGGCTACAGTGGAGGGGTGGGGAGGGGGGGTTTTCAAATAATAACCACTAAATGTATAATGGTAAAATAAGTTATTGAGAACGTTTTTCAAAATACCGGAAATGATTAAGGTCATTTCTCCTAAATTACCGACTAAGGGAATGCAATGTGAACCCGACGGGAGCCCTGAGAATCCCGTGACGTAAAAAGAGGATTGTGTTATACTGAGTCACTTAGTGCGATAATTCGCTTCACATTAGGTAAGGGTATGATTTGGGAGGGTCATTATCCCTAAAGCAATGTTGCGTGCGCGCTAGAATCCGAAAATATGCTAGTTGGGTCACTCGTTAACAATGGCGTAGTTTTCGTCGCTACAAAAGAAAATTGAGTGCAATTTGGCAATTATTGGACAATATAATTGGCAATATAGCAAATTTACAGAAATGCAGAACCAGACGCTGGTAGTCATGTAGAGGACCCATCGTTTTGGCCTGCGTGATTGACTCTCGTGCTTATTATAAGACTCATGGGGCTCGATAAATGTTATTTAGTACTCCGTGTAGTTTGATATCTTTTCGTCTGCTTACTGAAGCTATAATGGAAATTAAGATAAAGGTTGAAACAAATGGAAACAAATATAAAAAGGAAAAATATTTTAGTCTTATTTTAATTTTCCCAAGAATTCACAATCAGAAAGAGTACCGTGGGAATAGTTTACTCTGGCTGTATCTGTGTTCTCAATAAAGGCAGGGCCTAAACTAGACACAAAAAAGACTACCGTCTGATATAATAGAAAATGGTAACTTATCCTCTAGACTGTCCCCTCATGAGTTCTCATCATGGTCCGTACTTATTTTATATGACATAAAAAGCCGAGTAAATGAATTTCGCCACAATAATGTAAAATTTCATTGGGCTATAAATTATTTTTTAGGGAAATTAGAGCTATAAAGAAAATAAAACGAAAAAACAGTAAACCCGTAAATAAAAATAACATTCATTATTAATATCGCACTTTGTCCTTTCCCAGGTCTCGCGAAATGACGCAAAATCGTGTTGTACATATGTGCGGTGCACAAACTGACGGAGAAATGTGGGTCCTCCTCGACCAAGTGCGTCAAAGGAGACAGAGACATCGCGGGCTCGGAACAGGAACCCAAGGAGAGATGTTCAGGAAGTATGGACTGAGCCAAGTGGAGCTTCGATGACGTGTGGCTGCGAATTCGTAGACAAGGGCCGCACAGGGAAGGTCCTCTAAGAAGGGACAGATTGGTCGTGTGGCGACGCCGAAACATATGCATTGACTAAAAAATCCAAGCCCCAACAAAAATTCAGTCCTGTGGATCACATGGGTCCCCTGCCTGAGGGCACCCACTAGGGGTCGTCGTAAGAATCGTATGGTACCGCATTTCATTAACACATTTCAGTCCATTCCACTTGGCTGGCGACCAATAGACATAATGAGGCATGGAACAGGTGAAAGCCGAGCACTCTTAAAAATAGTGACTAGTGTCACCTTGTACAGGGGGATATCAACAACGAAAATATATAAATCCACCTCGACGAAGGACCAAAGTTACATCTCTGGTGATCCAAGACAAATCTCTTTTGGCAAATCAAACACCAATCCATATTGGCGCCTGGAAGTTTCCATCTAAGAGGTCTACGGCGCATCAAATCACCATACAGGACAGAAACAGGCCCGAGCGCTTCAACGAAGAAGACACAACGAGATCTGACCAATGGAGGTTGCTGGTCTTACGTCGTTCGCCAGCATAAAACCCCTTCACAACTCGCGAGAAAGAGCCCAACTCAAGACTCACCAACCGTACCGTCCTTTTAGATCCCGCAAGGTTCGTCTTACCATATAAGAATGGTGAGAATGTTGGACGCACTGACAAGAATCGAGTAGACACGGCAAGGAAGCTCTCTTCGCAAGTACGAATAATGGAAGGGTCAGGAACGTCGCAGGCAAAGAGTCCATAGAGGAGTAGGTCACTGCAAATCGGTCAGCCTACGAGAATCAATACATTACAGAAAACTTCAAAACGCTGGGCAAGAAGCCAAAGTTTCAATCGGAGGGAAAGACAAGGTGATGTGTCACGAAGCTGGATCCTGCAGACTTCAACCGTTCGTCCGCCTGCTTGCTAGCGCTCACCTTGCTTCCTGCTGCGTCACTGCTCCTAGCTGTGCGCCTATGTTCAATTTCACATCATTCACATCGGTATTTTTCACTCGGCCACGTTTGTCAAATTCACTCGGCGACCTGCTAGCGCTCTGGAAAGAAATGCAATGAATGTATAAAAAAGAAGGAGAATAGGTGAACAGTCAGATCAGGGATGGAAAGGGGGTGATGGGCAATAGCAAGCGATGGGAAGTCGAGGAGAGGGAATGAAGGAGAAGAGAGGAGCGGACAGTGGGAAGCGAGAGGAGAAGGTGCCAAGCAGGGTGGATATGTAAGGGCGAGTAATGAGGGGGAGGAGGCAGGGGGGAAGCGTGAGGCGGAAAGCTAACGGAGGGCAGAGAAGAAGCGAAACAAGAGGGGGGCGGAGAGACACAGGCTTCCAGGAGAAAGCGAGAGAAGACAGAGAAGGGAAGAAAGAGAAAGATAAGAAAAGTAAAAGGGGGAGGGTGGTGGGGGAGCAGTAGGGATGGTTCTGAAGAGCGTGCGGGGACGAAGGGGGAGTAGGGGGGGAAAGGAGAAGGAACAAAAGATGGAGGTAGGAACCGGTGAAAGCTAACCACGACGTGGTCAATGAGATGGGGTGGCTATTAGAAGGGGGATGGCAGTGATCCAAAACTAACTAGGGAGGGTGTCCGCTTGATTAAGGCACCGTAAGTAGTCCTGTCCCCGTGGCCATTTAAGGGAGTTAGGGGTGTAGGAAAGAAGGGGACGGGTGGCCTACGTACACACGGTGCTTAGGGAATGGTGGGTTGGTGGGGTTATGTGCGTGAAATGGGGAGGTGTGTCACCGGCGTGGTGCTGGAACTCGGGGGGGGGTCGCGGATGGAAGGGGAGGGTGGAGGGGAATGAGAAAGGGGGGGGAAGGCAAGAAGTGTACTGAAGAATTGGAGGAGTGGGGTTGGGCGAAAGGAGGACAACAGAGGGTAGGACGGGGTAAGGAGCACCACGACTCGATTCTTGGGGTGGGGGGGTGGAGCGGTTGTTCGTTATCAGTCAAGCTCATAGACGATCACGGTATGTCACAATGGCTGCCTACCGTAGATAAGCGTATAGCGATCATTGATATGACTTAACGATATCGGCTCGGGGGGCGTGGGGGTACAAACAATCGGGGAGCTCCGATTTATTTAATGCACGCACTAACGTAGTTCGTGGCCAGTGCGCGCGCCGAGCAGCGTCACGAGCGCACGATCGGTCACGGCATGGACGCGCCTACGGCCCCGGATCGCCATACGGCGCTGCGCATTGCAGATATTAGTTTGTCGCGTTCGTGGGTTCCGATTATGGGCATGGTGTGAAAGGGGGCTGTGGTGGTTGGAGTGGGGGATGTGAGTAGGGGTACAAAACATAGGGGGGGGGAGCTATCCCGATGTTTTTTAATGCAGGCGACACTAAACAGTTATTGTTTCGGGGGTTTTCGTGGCCTCGGCCGATGCGCGTCAGCGAAGCCCTTCAGCTGAGAGAGAATCGTAGTCCCACGGGTATGGAGGCTCGCATAAGCCAGACCATGGGGGGACGGGCGCTGTGCGTCATTGGCTTGTTGAGTCGCGTGTTAGACCGGGCTGGTCCAATTATTGAAAGTTGTGTGATTTGAATTATCCCGCAGTGAGGGAATAGGTGGAGGGTTTAAAGGCAAGTCACGTTAATAGAGAACGGGGATATGAAGTGGAGGTGTAGAAAATGGAGTGTCGTCTGTGCACAGGAAAACAATATTACGAAATTTTAGCAGGTGTTTTTCCCCGCACAACAGCTAGAAGGGGAGGATAAATCATGATATTTTTCCTTCCAAGTCAGAATCCCGAGAGAAGGGAAATCGCAAACTCACCGATGTATTGCCGACCGACTAACTAATCCTCACTACTTAGCCTCAGCTGCCACCAGCGTACCGACTTTCACCCACCACTAGAAAATGGGCTATATTAAGAATTTTTACGATATGTTGCACGCGCGCGGCAACAGTAAGAATCATTTGAACACACCGTTGCGGTTCCCGTTGCGTTCCATTCGGATGGTGGTTACGACAGGGGAGGGTGGGGCGGGAGGGGGTGGACGGGGTACGTTGGAGGGTGGTGGGGGGTTGGTGTGGGAGGTAGGGGTACGGGTTGGGGCGGGGCGAGGCGGGCGACGGTGACGGGGGGGTGTTTTAGGTCGCCGGTTGGACGGGGGGTGTAAGGGTAAGGGTTTCGACGGTTATACGGGCGGAGCGAGACGGGGAGGGAGCACGGGGAGCGGGGATACGGGGAGGGTAGCGGGTGCGGGAGGCGTTTGGAGTTGCGGACGGGGGTTTACCGGGAGCTGAGAATTCTTGTCGATCGCGCCGAAGCGCCATTCTTGACGCAAGATGTCTAGGAAAAAAAATCCAGAAACCATGGAACGCAAGTACGATGGCCGCGAGCGCAGCATTTTTCCAATGTATCTACAGACTGTCACAAAAGCACACTAGCAGGATCTAACAAGGATAAAGGTAGAACAGGTGACCCTGAGGGAAAAGGAAGGCCTTTGTCCTGGAATATTAGGATAGGCCTGTCTTTCGACAGAAATAGGAAGCTGTCATCAGATGCCATCGCAGGAAATTAGAGAGAACCGACTGCTAATCGAAGGAGGAGAAGGACAGTCGGACAATATCAGCTTTGCTAGCCAGGATCGAAGACGAGAGAAAAGGCCCACATGTCTGGGGTCATGAAAGGATAATTTGAGTCCAACGCGTCCCAGCAGCAATCAGAGAGAGGCTGCAAGACTGCAGCAGAGAGAGGAACAAGTATGATTTGTCCAAAAATTTCTACAATTTTTCAGACTTGCCCAAAAAAATAAGACCCACGTACAGGCAGCGAAGTAACTGCTGCTGGAAATTGTCTACCTGGGCTGACCCCACCCGACCAGTGAAGGGGAATTCAGTTAGGACTTGGGCGGATTAGGCCTTTCTGATTACAAAAGACCTCGTTCCTGGTTTGTTCACATCACCAAGACAGCGACGTGTGCGAGATCGTGTTCACTAATTTTCCAGGGAGAGCGGTCATGGAGTGTGTAGAACCATTCTCAGAGTCGGGGGGGTCGTGTAGGACCCGCTGATTGTTCGTCCTGGGATTTGGTCTGACCGATCAAGTGACAGCCTTAGTCTCGCTGACATGAATGGCTGGCGTGGGTGGGAGCTGACCTGGCAGGGTTTGTCATCTCAATCACTCTAACAACGAGACGGAACAGGATGCTGAGCTACGAAGGTACCAAGACATCGCCGGGTCAAGCGCACGAAGTGGCAGCATTTTTTTTAGCGGGGGAGGCACACCTCCCAAGTGTATGCTGCTGCTCCACTGGGATGGCAAGATGCTGAGAGAGATGTCCCTGCTGTAGGAAAAGAATGGGCTGATCCTGGGAGATACTTTTTTATTAAGGCTCCACTGCGTATCAGAGACCCTGGCTTGTTGCCTTGTCTCGGACACGGCGGCGCGCACGTAGCGTGATGACCAGTATCTCTGAATGCACTCTACTGGGAGTACCAGTGATGCAGTGTGCTCAACAAGATCTAGTGAACGGCTCAGGCACGTGTAGGCGTTGGAAGGCATCCATGGTATTTCGCCGTGTGGAGGCATGGGGGGGCTTTACTGGAGTGGATCACTGGGCCTCTTGTGGTTTGGAACCACAACATGACGGCCAGACAACAGTGGGAATGTTTTTCGAGTAGTTGCGTAATGACGGTAGGTTAAACATCTGGGAGCTGCCAAGCTTTCTGGAGCAACAGCTTGACTAGCAAGTTCTAACTGACAGCTCGTGGGCCGCAGGACACCTACAATTCTAGTAAGTGCTGGTTTGGTGCTGTGTACGAGTGGGAAAAAATCCGCATCTTACGCGCCAGGCACCGTTTGCGATTCCTCTCGTACTCTGACGTGTTTGGCTAGAGGTCAAGAGCCCAGAGAAAATCCACACATCCCTGGTTCATAGCACTTCAAGTCAAGGACGAGAGTATGTTTGGTTTTGGGGCAGATCTTAAAAAAATAAATAAAAAAAACCAGCAGACAACCCTAGACAAACCCTGTCCAATCAGACAAAAATGGTTGAATAAAGAAGAAAGAGTGCAAGGAATCCATTCGTTTCGCTTGGAATTGCATATTAGTTTGTTTTTTTTGAGTAGAGTAAGTTGAGAATTGGGGGAGGCAGATTGGGTGGAGCGAGGTATAAGCAACTTGTAGCGTGTTGTGTTCGTTTGTTTGTTTTCCATAGGCCACATCCCGTCTCTTGCCTCGCTCGTACACTGGTCACCACTTCGGTCGAAGTCAACGCAAATCACAGCAACATCCCTAGCGGATCGTAGAGCAAACGGGCATCAAATTGATAAGTAGTTAGCCAATAATAGCGAAAACACCTGGGGGGGGGAGGGGGACCCATTTCAGCGCTACAGCGACTACCGCTTAGATTTTGATTTCAGCAGATATACCCCCCTGCTTCCCAGGGGGGGGAATTGTCCTCTGGTCGCTTATTCCATCATATTTCCTTTCCCAGAGCATTACAGGTGAGTTTTTCAACAATAACCGAGAGTGCCATACATTACTACTGTGAATTGCACACGTTTTGTCATATTTAGTAAAATTATATGCAGGAGGCCTTATATTGTTGTGATAATTGTGACGAGGAGAGGCGGGAGGCGTGGTGTGGTGGTCACCATATTGACTACTAATACTATTGAACTACTACATGAGACTGTCCTTGTTACAGTGGAGATCCATCTCAAGCTGGCGTCTATAACTGAAGAAATTCTTAAAAAAAAAAAACAAAAAAAAAAAATATTGTCTTAGTGGCGATTGGCGGGACGGGACGTTCAAATGTACTCCAACAAGCATCAACTGGAGGCTATTTTTTTCTACATCAACGCCTCAACAAGTGCGAACCTACAATCTTATTATTGTATGGCGAAATTATAAATTAGGCTAGTATAGGGAACTAGATATATGTAAACCAGTCAAAATCTGATGGCCATTACCAATTGGACTCGCCTTGTGTTGTACGTCGGGTGCATGTCAAATGGTACTGGAGGCCATGTGGAATGAAGTCAGTTTATGATCCACAAGACATTTGCGGTCCCAGTCATTATAAGACACCAAGACAATTGGTTAATCAGGTCATACCGTAATGAAAGTCACATCTTGTCCCTTGTCGCCAAACTTGTACACTGGCCATCCGTACACGAGTCAATCTGTCCCCTAGGACAAAACCGTCTCAGCGTTCCGCACCGTCAAGAAGGCACGACTTGACCGGGGCAAGAGGATGAGAGAGAGAAATGAGACACGACACATGCCGTTCCTAATCCTAAAATTCCTCCATCTCCCGTTGCCCCCCCCCCCCTCGTTTCTCTCTCAGACCCTCCTCTCTCATTCTCGGTCCTCCAATCTCCCCCCGCGCCTTCCTCCCTGTCTATCAGGACGTTTATTTCCCAATCTCTTTCTCTCTCTCCTTCTCTCTCGCGTCGTTACAACTGCGTCTACCCTCTTCGTCATCTCCTTCGCGCGCTCCTCTCCGCTCAGGACTCTCTCATTCTCGTCCTCCCGTTCCGTCTCGTCTCACAGCTGCTCGTCGATATTCTCGTTCTCTCTCTCTCCTTTTTCTCAGCACATACTACACATCACATCCACCAACAGCAACTTTTACTTAAACGACACTTGTTCCGTCTCACAAACGTTGTCAAAAGTGCATTTAGAATTTAAGCGATATATTTATACAGATGATTGATACGTAAAGTGTTCATCTATTTGCCTTATCGATTTTGTGTGTGTGTACGTGTGTGTGTGTGTGTGTGTGTGTGTGTGTGTGTGTGTGTGTGTGTGTGTGTGTGTGTGTGTGTGTGTGTGTGTGTGTGTGTGTGTGTGTGTGAACAAGTGGGATGATAATTATACGCCAGAAGCATAGATAAAGAAAAAATATTCAGATAAAGAAAAAATATTCATGTTGTGGCTTTGCATGTGCAGGCACGGCCACCGCTCCTGCATAGTGGAGGAGGGATGGCGTTCAGTCATTGTCGTGCAAGCCTTGTGTCAGTGAAGTGAACTTTTTTTCCTTTCGAGAATCTGGGAGACTGGGGGGGGGTGTATGTGTGTGTGTGTGTGTATTTACCTAGTTGTAATTACCTAGTTGTAACATACAGGAAAAGAGCTATGATGTACTGTCCCGTCTCCAAATCTACTATTATCCAGCTTGCCTTTGAAGTCCTGAATATTTCTTGCATTAATCACTTCTGCATCAAGGTTATTCTATGCTTTTTTCTTCTATGAAATCATACATGCAGGGTATTATCCATTTCTGCAACAAGATTAGCAACTGCAACATTATATATATATATATATATATATATATATATATATATATATATATATATATATATATATATATATATTATATATATATATATATATATATTCATATATATATATATATATATATATATATATTCATATATATATATATATATATATATATATATATATATATATATCATGATGTTTCAGGGTGACAGAGACACTCGGTATACTTGGGGTTGTTTATGCAACGTTTCGCCAAGGCACTTGGCATCATCAGGCTAAAAATAGTTAAAATTTAATATATTGTAATGCTAAAAAGCGAACATCTAAAAAATTAATTCTAAGAAACAATAAAATATTCCTATATTTTCTAAAATTACTAACTAATAAATAAAATATAATTTGTACTTAACGGACCTTGGTGTGTATGCTGTCTGAGTTGGTAGAGGACTGAATGAACACTAGTTTTGTGGGTACATTTCAGCTTGTGTGGGGCGATCGAACCGAGAGTCGGGCAATCGAAACAGTGGTAGTCATTTGAGTATATGTAGTTGTTGTGAAATGACTTGGTTATTAAGATCAGGGGACAAGTGCTTGATGTGTATAGCTTCTAATAATTTAGTGTCACTAGGGTAGTGTGCCTTGGATAGGATACTAAAGTCATTCATAGAAAAAGGGTGATCTAAATCATGTGAGTGTGAGCGGATTGCAGATTGCGAAGGTGAAGAAATGGGTCGACCAGTACGTGCAGAAACACCTTTATGCTCAGAAAGCCTAAGGGTTAGATTCCTTGTCGTCTCGCCGACGTATCTAGCGTTACAACTAGAACATTTGAATTCATAAATTATGTTAGAAATAAGGGCTTTAGGTATAGAGTCTTTATATTTGAAATGAGTTCTTAGGGTAAGAGAATTAGTAAAAATAAATTTAAATTTTGAGTTAGGAAGATGTGACTTAAGTAGACCATTGAGTTTTTTCCGAATGGTGTAACTGAGATGGCCATAAAATGGGAGTTTAACATAGTGTGTGTCTAATATGGGTTCGGGTTCGTTCGACTCTGGGTTGAACTTTTTATCTAAGAACTTGAGATGATTGTTTCAATTAATTTGAGGGGGTAGCCATTGTTTTGGAAAAAATTGGTAAGGAATTTGATCTCATTATAATGAGATCAAATTCCTTACCAATTTTTTCCAAAACAATGGCTACCCCCTCAAATTAATTGAAACAATCATCTCAAAGTTCTTAGATAAAAAGTTCAACCCAGAGTCGAACGAACCCGAACCCATATTAGACACACACTATGTTAAACTCCCATTTTATGGCCATCTCAGTTACACCATTCGGAAAAAACTCAATGGTCTACTTAAGTCACATCTTCCTAACTCAAAATTTAAATTTATTTTTACTAATTCTCTTACCCTAAGAACTCATTTAAAATATAAAGACTCTATACCTAAAGCCCTTATTTCTAACATAATTTATGAATTCAAATGTTCTAGTTGTAACGCTAGATACGTCGGCGAGACGACAAGGAATCTAACCCTTAGGCTTTCTGAGCATAAAGGTGTTTCTGCACGTACTGGTCGACCCATTTCTTCACCTTCGCAATCTGCAATCCGCTCACACTCACATGATTTAGATCACCCTTTTTCTATGAATGACTTTAGTATCCTATCCAAGGCACACTACCCTAGTGACACTAAATTATTAGAAGCTATACACATCAAGCACTTGTCCCCTGATCTTAATAACCAAGTCATTTCACAACAACTACATATACTCAAATGACTACCACTGTTTCGATTGCCCGACTCTCGGTTCGATCGCCCCCACAAGCTGAAATGTCACCCACAAAACTAGTGTTCATTCAGTCCTCTACCAACTCAGACAGCATACACACCAAGGTCCGTTAAGTACAAATTATATTTATTTATTAGTTAGTAATTTTAGAAAATATAGGAATATTTTATTGTTTCTTAGAATTAATTTTTTAGATGTTCGCTTTTTAGCATTACAATATATTAAATTTTAACTATTTTTAGCCTGATGATGCCAAGTGCCTTGGCGAAACGTTGCATAAACAACCCCAAGTATACCGAGTGTCTCTGTCACCCTGAAACATCATGATGAATCTAACAAGAAAATATATATATATATATATATATATATATATATATATATATGATATATGTATATATATATATATATATATATATATATATATATATATATATATATATATAATATATATATATATATATATTCTGCACATAGCAGAACGCGGCGGAAGACTTCAGTTCTTCAAGTAAGTGCTCGGTATTGTAAGTCTCTATTGTACTCCTACAAAAAAATAATCGAAAACGTACAAAATATTATAACTGTAAATTTGTTTCCTTCTTTGAAAATACTACATATGTAAAAAGCTGAGAAATGTGCACATTGTCAAATATTTCCTTTCACAGCGATTATATTGTACTGTTCGACTTGCGTTAGTAAGATATGTGTGTCTGAATGAACGATTGCAGGGCGAAAGTTTTCTTCTTTTAGTGTTCATCAAAATTTACTCGTTTTTCTTTAAACTCAACAAATCTCTCGCAGTATTAAAACAACAATAACTGCAAATGAAAGATATGGTAAAAGATAAGTTATGGCGAAGGTGAGACGTGAATATTGCTAAACGGTCATTTTGTCGTCACGATAGAGCTACGATAACCACGACAGTGCCATGACGGTGCCATGAACGTACCACGATAGCCCCACACGTGGGTGGGGGTTGCCATGGTGATGAAGAAGGAAGGGGGACTATAGAGATGAAGGTGGGAGAAACATGGTTGTGTTGGTGATGGGGAAAGGGGGGGAAACGGGGGAGGGGGGTTGTAATAAAGAAGGGGGTGTTGGTGTTGGTGGGGAAACGGGGGAGGGGGTGGAGAAGGCGTGGTGTTGGTGGGGGGGGGGTTACCACGTGCTGATGGGAGTAGTAGGAAGGGAGTCACGGGGGAGTGTCATCACGTGGTGGTGGGAGTAGGGGGTAGGTAGTCGAGGGGGGAGTGTCACCATGTGGTGGTGGGAGTAGAGGGAAGGTAGTCGAGGGGGGAGTGTTATCACGTGGTGGTGGGAGTAGGGGGAGTCGAGTCGGGGGTGGGTGGAGGTGAATCAGAAAGGGGGGGGAAGGCGGAAGGGGGTGCAAAAAAGGGGGGGGAAGGCAGGGATGAAGGAGCGCGTAACGGTTTCTTATCGTCACGATAAACATACGACGATCATGATAGTGTCACGAAGCTGCTACATAGATAACGATAGCGTCACGATAGACTTAAGATACCGCTGCGTTGGGTATGAACATCGGGGAGCTTCCCGATTTTTTAATGCACGCACTAACTTTTCGTGGCCTCGGCCGAGCGCGTCACGAGCGTCACGATCGGTCACGATGGACCCATAACCAGGACCATGACGACGCTGCGCATTGCATTGTTGGCGCTTTCGTGGTTCGATTATGGAATGTGTGGAGGGGGCTTTAAGCTCCCTTCACACATTCCATAATCGAACCACGATAGCGCCACCAATTATATTATTGACGCTATCGTGAAATTTGACCACGATAAATGCAGACCACGATAGCCTCACAACAATGTCACGCTGCCTGTACGTATGTGTCATGACTTCACATGTACGTATGTGTCTCCCTTCACACATTCCATAATCGAACCACGATAGCGCCACCAATTATATTATTGGCGCTATCGTGAAATTTGACCACGATAAATGCAGACCACGATAGCCTCACAACAATGTCACGCTGCCTGTACGTATGTGTTATGACGGTCGTAAGATGGTCACGATGGAGTCATGACAGCTGTAAGACTACGTCACGAATGGAAAATCAACGGTCATTTTGTCGTCACGATAGAGGTACGATAACCACGACAGTGCCATGACGGTGCCATGAACGTATCACGATAGCGTCAAGAGACATGCCTCACACGTGGGTGGATGTTGCCATGGTGATGGAGAAGGAAGGGGGGTAGAGATGAAGGTGGGAGAAACAGGGGTGGGTGTTTTGGTGATGGAGAATGGGGGGAAACGGGGGAGGGGGATTGTTATAAAGAAGGGGGTGTTGGTGGGGAAACGGGGGAGGGGGGTTGTTATAAAGAAGGGGGTGTTGGTGGGGAAACGGGGGAGGGGGGTTGTTATAAAGAAGGGGGTGTTGGTGGGGAAACGGGGGAGGGGGGTTGTTATAAAGAAGGGGGTGTTGGTGGGGAAACGGGGGAGGGGGGTTGTTATAAAGAAGGGGGTGTTGGTGGGGAAACGGGGAGAGGGTGTTTGGGGAAAGAGGAGGCGTTGTGGTGTTGGTGGGAGGATATGAGTGGTTACAAGGGGGTGGGTGGCATCTCCACGTGCTTAGGGAGTAGGGGGGTAGGAAGAAGGGGGAGGGTGGCATCTCCACGTGCTTAGGGAGTTGGGGGGTAGTATGAAAGGGGAGGGTGGTGTCACCGCGTGGTGATGGACTAGGGGGGTAGGGAGTGAAGGGAGGGTGGAGGGGAATGAGAAAGGGGGGGGGAAGACGGAAGGGGGTGGGAGAAAGGGGGGGGAAGGTAGGGAACAAGACTCGTGTAACGGTTTCTTATCGTCACGATAGACGATCACGGTAGTGTCACGAAGCTGCTACATAGATAACGATAGCATCACGATAGACTTACGATAGCGCTGCGTTGGGTACAAACATCGGGGAGCTTCCCGATTTTTTAATGCACGCACTAACTATTCGTGGCCTCGGCCGAGCGCGTCACGAGCGTCACGATCGGTCACCATGGACCCATAACCAGGACCATGACGGCGCTGCGCATTGCATTGTTGGCGCGTTCGTGGTTCCATTATGGAATGTGTGAAGGGGGCTTTAGGGTACAAACATCGGGGAGCTTCCCGATATTTTAATGCACGCACTAACTTTTCGTGGCCTCGGCCAAGAGCGTCACGAGCGTCACGATCGGTCACGATGGACCCATAACCAGGACCATGACGGCGCTGCGCATTGCATTGTTAGCGCGTTCGTGGTTCCATTATGGAATGTGTGATTTGATATCCGCAGTGAAGGGGTTAAAGGAAGTCACGTTAATAGAGAACGATATGAAAGTGGAGTTGTAGAAAATGGATGTCTCACAGGGAAAACAATAGTAAATTTTAGCATTTTTTCCCACAACTATAAATCATATATTTTTCCTTCCATTCACCATGATCCACCACAACTATCCTCACTACTTACCCTCAGTCCACCACTACCACTTTCACAATGGGCTATATTGAAGAATTTTTACGATATGTTGCACCGCGCGGCAACAGTAAAGAATCATTTGAAAACACCGTTGCGTTCCCGTTGCGTTCCATTCATCGGTTGCGTTGTCCATGCCTTGTCCTCTGTCCTTATTCCATCATACTTCTTCCCAGACCATTACAGGTGAGTTTTCAACATAACCGAGAGTGACATACATACGCTGTGAATGCACACGTGTCATATTTAAGGTAAAATTAGATGCAGGAGGCCTTATATTGTTGTGATAAGTAATGACGAGGAGGGCGGGAGGCGGTGGTGGTGGTGGTCAGCCATATTGACTACTACTACTATTGAACTACTACATCGAGAGCTGTCTGGTTACAGTGGAGATCCATCTCAGCTGCGTCTAAACTGACGAAATTCTTAAAGAAAAAAAAAAAAAAAAAAAAATATTGTCTAGTGGCGATTGGCGGGACGGGACGTTCAAATGTACTCACAAGCATCACTGAGGCCTATTTTTTCTACATCAACGCCTCAGACAAGTAGCGAACACTAACAAAGCTATTATTGTAATGGCAGAAATTATAAATTAGGCTAGTATAAGGAATTAGATATATGTAAAACAGTCAAAATACTGATGCCACCTTGGACTCGCTTGTGTTGGTACGTCGGGTGCATGTCAAATGGTACTGAGGCGATTGTGAATGAAGTCATTTGATCCACAAGACATTTGCGTCCCAAGTCATATAAGACACAAGACAATTGGGTATCAGGTCATACCGTAATGAAGTCATCTTGTCCCTTGTCCAACTTGTACACTGGCCATTCCGTACACTAGTCAATCTGTCCCCTAGGACAAACCGTCATCAAGCGTTCCCTCCTCAAGCCGACTTGACCGCAAGAGAGAGAGAGAGAGAATGAGACACACACATGCCGTTCCTAATCCTAAAATTCCTCCATCTCCCGTTCCCCCCCCCCCTCTCTCTCTCTCTCTCTCTCTCTCTCTCTCTCTCTCTCTCTTCTCTCTCTCTCTCTCTCTCTCTCTCTCTCTCTCTCTCTCTCTCCTCTTTCTTCTCCCCACTTTCTCGCACACACACACACACACACACACACACACACACACAAATACACACACGTGTGTGTGTGTGTGTGTGGGTGTGTATTCATCTACGTAGTTGTATATTACAGGGCCTGAGCTACACTCGTATAGCCTCTTCTCCATATCTACATCTACATTTTTCATCATTCATCCTTAGTGCTTAGTGTTGGGGGAAGCCACCACCTCAGGAGGCGGGTCACAAACCCCCGGCTAACACCCGGTACCCGGGTGTTAGCCGACAGTTTGGTCAAGGTCATGAAGCTTACAGAAAGAAGAGTGCGTGTGTGTGTGTGTGTGTGTGTGTGTGTGTGTGTGTGTGTGTGTGTGTGTGTAGGACAAAACCACCCTAGGAAAAAAAACCTAGGACAAAACCTCCCTAGGAAAAAAAGCCCTGAGGACAAAACCCCCCTGGGACAAAAAAACCAAGAAATTTTAAAATCTTGATTTTTATTGTTATTATTTGTAGTTTATGAACACTTCTCTGAGATGTAAAATATTACATTCATTATATAATATATAGGTTTTGATAGATAGGTGTTGATAGGTTTTTACCTATAGCTATCGTAGATAACACTTAATTTAGTCGCCAGCTGCAATAATGTCGCCAACCGCCAAATATTACGAATGATAGCATTACTACTGATTGTATGTGTCACTGAAAATGATACGCAGTATTTTAAAATCATGACGGGTATAATTTTACCTGTTTCAGCGTTGTTTATGCTTTGTATCTGCAAGTATATACGGTTTCAAATTACACTACTGGGTTTTTTTTTCGGGCGAAGACGACGGCGGGGGACACCCCAGAACATTAACACAGATGGCGACCTTAGTGTACCCATTATCAACGTCGCCACTCGGTTGATATTTTTTTGTAATTTGTTCATTTCTAGCCATATATGACACAGATGAAGACACAAAATGACACTCTCCAGATAGCCCCTTCTGACTTTCCTGAATTCATGCATGTAGAAATGTAAGTATTAACGCCACCACACGTCTGAAAATAAAAAAAGAAACGTTGTCCTGGCGACTTTAGTGTTATCTACGGTACATGGGGATTTACGGTTATCAGGTAGACAAAAACTAGCTGGAGATCAGGCGGATTAAAACAAACACAAAAAAAGATTATAATATTTTTCATGATTACTTCAGTAATAAATTGCTTAAATTTTTTTTTTCTTCTAATTTAATGATATTAAACTGAGGGTTTTTTGTCCTATTTCGCACTTTAGCTTAGGGGGTTAGGGGGAAGCAATGGACGGAATACTTAGAAAAAGAAGGTATAATAACAGTGTTCCAATACGTCTTTGGACTATGTAAACTTTGCGTATGTTTAACATTGTCCATTGTACATGCCAGAATTATGCGGCAAAAAATTTTTGCAGCAAGCAGAGCGTTTTTATACGAGTTTATTATATATGCTAGCTGGCAACAAGTGACGGTGACCCCACCTTGGTGGGGGCACCAGGCTGGGTTCCCAGACTTGGGGGTTTTCCCTATATTTGGGGGGTTTTCTTCCCATTTGGGGGGGGGAATTTTGCGTTTGGGGGACGGGGAGAAATTTTGGGGGGTTGATTTTAGATTGAAATTAGGCAAAAACTGCCATTTATGCTATGGTTCTAGCTAATGAAATCCCCACGGTGGTGTTTTAAATTTAAAGGGGTCAAATCTCGCTCACTCTCATTCCCCTATCCGCCCCTTCCCCCCACGCCACGCCCTCACTCAATCATTCACCTACCCGCCCATTCACAAATTCCCTCTCTTACTCACTAAACCCCTCCACGCCCTCACTACTTTCTTCAACACCCCTCCAGCCCTCATTCCCTCACTCACTCCTTAACCCACCCACACCCCCCACTCACACCTTATTCACGAACCCACCCATGCCTTCACTCACGACCCACCCACTCCCCACCTACTCACGCCTACCCTCATCACCACTCTTCCATCACTAGTGACCATAAACGAGGTTGAAACATATATATATATATAATATTTAAAATATAGTTTTATAATATAGGTTGTGAGGGTGTGTTTTTGTGGTGTGGGGTTGGGTGGTCGTCCAAGACCATTTCATCATTCCTTATTTTATGTAGTTAGAGAATAGCCATTATCGAGTGTATCAACAATATGTTGTCACTTTTTGCATCCAGTCAGCCGTTTTTGAATAATCCGCAATCAAAATCTGCGAATTCCCCAAGCTTCAAAAACGCTGCTGGCAACTGGCAGACGACGGCACCATGGCTCGGTGACGTCATCCCAGGCGCTTCTTCCCTCCCGCGCCAATATAAATACACGTAAATCTAGGCAATAAATATTGTACTTAAAGAATTTTGGGTGTTTCTGATATACATTTTTTGCGTTATGGTATACACATGCATCCTTAATGGGTGCAGCAAGAAAGCTGTGCCTTTCCCGAGAAGTTTACAGACTTATCGGACCTATAGGCGATAAATGTGTAAAAAATGTTTGTGCGTCGGACAGACGTTGGTGCGTTGGGGTGAAGGTAGGGGAACGGGGGGGGGTGTTAATTGGTGGTGGGGAAGGGGGAAAGGGGTGGGTGTTAATTGGTGGTGGGGGAAGGGGGAAGGGGTGGATGTTGGTAGTGGAGGAAGGGGATGGTTGTTAGTGGTGGGGAAGGGATTGGGTGTTAATGGTGGGGGAAGTGGGTGGGTGTTGGTGGTGGGGAATGGGATGGGTGTTGGTGGTGGGGGAAGGGGATGGCTGTTGGGTGGTGGGGGAAGGGGATGGTTGTTAGTGGTGGGGGAAGGGGGTGGGTGTTAGAGTGGGGAAGTGGGTGGGTGTGGGTGGTGGGGGAATGGGATGGGTGTTGGTGGTGGGGGAAGGGGATGGGTGTTGGTGGTGGGGAAAGGGGATGGGTGTTCGGTGGTGGTGGAAGAGGATGGTTGTTAGAGGTGGGGGCAGGGGGTGGGTGTTAGTGGTGGGGGAAGTGGGTGGGTGTTGGTGGTGGGGGAATCTGATGGGTGTTGGTGGTGGGGGAAGGGGATGGGTGTTCGGTGGTTGGGGTGTTAGTGGTGGGGGAAGTGGGGGGATGTTGGTGGTGGGGGAAGGGGATGGATGTTCGGTGGTGGGGGAAGGGATGGGAGTTTGTGGTGGGGGAAAGGGGTGGGTGTTTATGGTGGGGGAAGTGGGTGGATGTTGGTGGAGGGGGAAGGAGTTGGGTAGTTGGCGGTGGGGGAAGGGGATGGGTGCTGGTGGTGGGGGTAGGGGATGGGTGTTCGGTGGTGGGGGAAGAGGATGGGAGTTGGTGGTGGGGGAAGGGGATGGGTGTTGGTTTGGAAACGGGGGTGGATGTTGGTGGTGGGGGTAGAGGATGGTTGTTGGTGGTGGGGGAAGGGGATGGGTGTTGGTGGTGGGGGAAGGGGATGGGTGTTGGTGGTGGGGGAAGGGGGTGGATGTTGGTGGTGGGGGAAGGGGATGGGTGCTGGGAGTGGAGAAGTGATAGGAAACGGAGGTGGGTGTTGGGGGATGTGGGTGGGGGAAGGGAATGGGTGTTGGAAGTGGGGATGTGGGTGGGAACACGGGTGGATGTTTTGGGATGTGGGTGGGTGCTGGTGATGAAGTAGAGTGAATAATAGCAGATTCTTGAAGGACTCCAGCATACCCCTCTCTCTCTCTCTTTCTTGGTGAACACCTTCAATGACGTCATCAATAATATTCGCGGGCCTGTTGGAGGGAAGAAACTTTTTTCCCGCGCTTTTTACATATGTCGTGTTTTTACGGAAATAAGGCGTGAAAATGAATTATTTTTTGTGGATTAGGTGTTTTGAATAAACATTCCACATATTTATGCAAAGCAAAAATTGGTCTGGACGATTACTTCAAGAATTTTCGAGCTGTTCGGGCCCAAAACCATTGTCACTGATTGACGTATTAGACGTTCTGATAAACTCTGTAACGAAAACGACTCCTGACTCGTCTAAATCAACGAGAGCTGGCTTTTATTCCATCCCGGTGGTTCAGGAGCCAGATTATATTATATATAATTATTATATATTATAATCTATTATATATTATATATTCAATTCTATTATCTAGAATTATAATGTTTTGTTCCGCATTTTTTAGGATATGAATGTTCACTTAAAGCACTTACGACCTAAATTGTTATATTTTGTGTTTCCTAAATCGATACCTATTAGAAAAAATAGCAAGTTTTTCATTGCAAAATTTAAATGTTGTAGCATTAAATTAAATTAAGACAAACTTGCTCGTATCAAATCATCTGTGTCCTATATCCATTAAAAAAAAAAATATATATATCGCTGCAGAATGTACTTACATTCTGCAGCGAGGAGCGAGGTGTTCACGTGTTGCTTCCACACACCAGACTGGCTGTTCAATTTGTTCATGTCACCATTATATGGCATGACGCGGTTACATCTTAGGCCTCTTCCATTTGTGCCCAAGTTCCAGGAACCAGTTCTTTCAGTTCAGGGTTGGGTTCAGTTCCTGGTTCTGGGTTCGCGTGTCACAAATGGAACGCAAAAACCCCGTTTTTTTGTTTACAAACAAACTCAGCTGGGCGAGAGCAAAGAGGAGAGAAGAGAGGAAGAGAGAGAGAGGAGAGGAGAGAGAGGAGAGAGGAGGAGAGAGAGAGAGAGAGAGAGAGAGAGAGAGAGAGGAGAGAGAGAGAGAGAGAGAGAGAGAGAGAGAGAGAGAGAGAAGAGAAAGAGAGAGAGAGAGAGAGAGAGAGAGAGAGAGAGAGAAGATTAAAAGTGGTAACTCAGCTGTGATGTGAAGGGATCATATCAAGTTTAAGATCGCGGGAACGCATTCCTCCACCAGTGCCCCTTGTAGGCCTGTCTGACATCCTCTCCGACTCGTGCATGCGGAAAACCCTTCACGATAAGAGAAATAGGGCCCAAGGCGGCCATTGTTTGTTATGAACTGAAAACTCTACCCAGGCTACCGACGTCCCAATGTGGGCAGAGAAAGTTCAAGGGTTTTGCTGAGTCACTACGCGCGTCGCCTCGGACCCAGGTTTTCGTGCGCAAATGGAACGCCTGAATTCTTGGGTTCCGTGAACTGGTTCCTGAAATGTCGCAAATGGAAGAGGCCTCTTAATAGTCAAAATATACTGTAATATCATCAAAAGGTGTCGCTGCTTCAGGCAGACACATACAAACATCCTGCTGTTTCGTAGATACTAGCTAGCACTTTATACTTGCTTATATATATATATATATATATATATTTTTTTTTTTTTTTCTTTTAACATTTGTGCCTATAGCGCCTGTAGGCAGTGGTGACCCAGGGCTCGGATGGTAGGCTCTTTAGGTTCACTTGAGGGTTCTGATGGTTGGTCCTCGCCCGTTGGTGGCGCAGGCAGGTTTCTTATAGTGACGCCTGTGAGGCTCATGCCACCCCCCTGTGTCCTCCGATGCACACGCAGTCTAAGGTAGAGTTGATAGGCAGGGCATGTGGGTGTTCTTAGGCCACTCGACGGTGCAGAAAGGTTTTTTGGGTTTCTTCGGGGATCGAACTCGGGTCACCGAGAACGCCAGTCGGAGACTCTAACCGCTCCGCTACCGCCTCCCCACATATATATATATATATATATATATATATATATATATATATATATATATATATATATATATAATATATATATATATATATATATATATATATTATCTCTCTCCAGTGCCATAATACCATTGCCGTGGAAAAGGCAGCCAATGCATGCCTTTGCAGGATATTATGAAAGCTGTAGTAAATAAACCGTAACAATCGCTCAATTACTGTGTAGACTGTCCTCAGTTATTTTTCATTTTTAATCTACAACTTTGAAAAGTAACAACCAATCACAGAACACTACTATCCACTAAGTTCACTGATATGAAAGCAAACACAATATTTGCTAGTATATTGTTGATCTAATAATATGTGTATACATCTAAATATATGTGTATATTACATATACGAAAAATGTGGCGTCTAATCGTGAAAGTAACTAGCATTCTTCCTTTTTGTCTATTACAAGTAGAACCTGCTGGAAATTTCTAAATAGGCGAGTGTTCCACTATCGGCGATATCTTTCGGTAGGGATTCGGCGAGAATTCAAATCGGCGACATAGATGACATTGACATTGACCATTAAATAGCACTTAAAGCTTCCTTTCACGTGCTTGACAAAAAATTCGGCGGAAGCCACTGACATTAATTAACAGATCTTTAGTTTCTTACGATGTTACGCAAATAATGTTAATTTTGTTACCATTATTACTTTTATTTTAAGCTTTGAAGAAAAATCATAAGTTAGTAAGCAGAATATTGACACTTAATAGTTTATGTTTTTTGTCAGCCTTTCCTTGTAAAACTTGTCTATACTCAGTATTATAAATATTGTTAACATGATTACTAGTGGGTTTTTTTTTTATCAATAATACTGCCAAGCCCACCAATAGCAGTATGTCCCGTATTATTAACAATAATATTATTTTTTTATTTATATATACATATTCATTACTGTTTTTCTAATTGATATTACTTTTTTCACTGATATTCAATTAAACTATCCCTATCTAAATACTGAATTAATGTAATTACTACTACTTCCTACACATAGTAGAACTAACAGTTATAGTAGTATACAAGTGCTTGTAAGCCCTTCGGACCCATGTATTGAAGTTTGTAGTAGTAGTATATATAAGACAACAATGTGAGTGCTGACTCCAATTGTGTTGTTGCTGTCGTTGGTCAATGGTCAAAGTGCCTCGGGGGAGATCACGTTCCGTGTGATTCCACGGGGCGCCAATACTTCGACGGCATCAGCACATCCAACCCTTGACAGGCTGAAGTAGAGTTGGTCGTGTGAGTACGTGCAAGTAGACTCCCACGTAGCTCTTGGTCTGGTCCTGGCACAGACACACGGCTACTGCTATAGTAGATTATTAGATTATCGACCCCAAACACACACACACGCTCACACACACACACACACACACACACACACACACACACACACACACACACACACACACACACACACACACACACACACACACACACACAAGCGCACACACACACCACACGCACACATACACACACGCACACACACACACACAGTCACACACTCACACACACAAACACACACACACACACACACACACACACACACACACACACACACACACACACACACACATTCACACACACTTCGAGTATAGGGTACTCCGTAGTGTAGAGGTAGCACGCTCGGTTCACAACCGAGAAGTCTCGGGTTCGATTCCCGTGGGGAGCAGAGACGGATGGGCTGTTTCCTTAAAACCCAAGCCTCTGTCCACCCAGCAGTAAATGGGTACCGGGTGTCAGCCGGGGTTTGTGACCCGCCTCCCGGGGTGGTGGCTTCGGCCAACACTAAGGATGAATGATAAGAATGTTGATATGGAAGCGGGGCCATACGAGTATAGGTCAGGCCCTGTAAAATATAATAAAAAAATGAATACACACACAATCACACATGCAAACGGTAAGTCCATTAGTCTACGGTGTTAGTGTAATGGAGCAAGGCGTGTCCGTAGCGTTTTTTCTAATAGTCATATATCCATATAAGTGTTTTTAGACCAAAACCCCCTTTCAAAATTATTCAATCGACATGGGACCAAGCCGCTTACCACTTACGAAGTATTTGCGATTTTTCGAGCCTACTCGCATCAAAATTGAATTTACAGCCACGGCTACCAAAAACAGACAAACAGACAGGCAGACACGCGGCTACTCCTATAATATATTAGATTAGTAGTTGTAGTAACTATTGTCATTGTTAATATAATTTCTTCTATTGATGTAATTGTATATGAATTGAATATTTACGAGTTACGCATGTTGTCAATGTTTGCCTTTGAAAATTCAAGCCGAAGCCAGTGGCACATAAGGTAAGAAGATACGTAAGAATAGGAAGGACAAAATATCACTGACGTCATCCGTAGGTTGGGATGGGTTGCGAATGAAGGAAGGAATAGGCTGGGAACGCGAGGGCAAATATTTTTATATTCTGTTTCTGTCTGTTATACGCGAACTGGCAAGAAGCAGGCGCTTCGGTTCCAGGTACTAACAGCCTATCGTAAAACAGGTTATCGTAAAAGGACACTATATGCTGCTTCGCTTTACAAGGCATTCAGGACCTCTTCATTGTCATTCATGTGAAGTTTAACATATTATTACGGTAACTCAAACTTGTAAAAAATATACAATATACAATATTAAATATGTGTGTGTTGTAGGTCGTAAATCTTTCTTTTTTACATCGAGGTCTTCTGAAGAAAGATGTTAGAGGCGAAAAATGGATGCTTACACTGTGACAGGGTTCACAAACCACATACCATAAACCACAAAGCATAGTTAACTCCTAAGAGCCCCAGTGATGCTAGGTGAAGTATAAGCGTCCGATGCCTATTGTGTGATTGAAGTAGAGTGTCCCTTGTAAACACAAGATATACATTGATATAGGCCCAATCGAGGCTAAGAATTCGTGTGCAGCGTTCGAACCCTAGTAGATGCCTCAGTTTTATTATGTCGTGGAGACAATTTGTATTGTCAATAAGCTTGCTGTTGATGTTACGAGTGATTTGTCATGATAGGATCAAGTATTTAATCCCCAAAACACGGAAACCAGGAGATAAGATAGCAATTGGAGAGTTTTATTAAGATAAAGACATTCATATAAAATATAAGGCAAAGTGCATGTAGGAATTTTTTTTTTCTCAATACCATCGTCATTGTTATGGATAATCAGAATACCTGTAAACATACGCGAGGTGTATTTAAAGTTCAAAGTCAATTGACTGATTTTGACATATTCGAATGACTATTACATATAACTATTACACTTCAAACCAAAATTTTGTGCATATACAAACAATTAATTTGTGTACTACAAGAGTGTTGTTAAAGTTACTTTAGTTGGTATGAAGAGTCAAGAGCCAAGGCGTCTTCAGTGCGTAAATATTAGTCCGTCAAAGAAAGGAAGGAGACCACTCTTGATGGTATTGATTGCTTCGCCTTTGATCCGATTGGAAGCCTTATGAATCGCAAGAATGTCTTACTGTCTTTTCAGCCACCTTTCCAATTCCTTAACAGTAAACATCTTTGCAGCTAATCCTTTAAATACGTAATCCTCGAAGGCTTTAAGAGTCACCTGCACTGCAATGGCACCATGAGCTGCAGAAAGAAGAACATGGATAGTTAGTGCCAAAGGAAATACATGACCTTAACATATAAAAGAATATGTGATTCATGCATTGCAATGATTTGTTGATGATGAACAAATATATGTTGGTAGAGTTACTTACCATATCCTGTAAGATGACCCCATTTTTTGCATTTCATCCAGCCGTTGAACTCGTCGAAATCATTGGGCTTTGTGATAACTATACAGTTGTGGCCTAGGAAGTGAATCTTTGTTTTGCCGCCATTGCTTCTGTTTCTCGTTTTGGGACACAAAAGAAACCCTTTATGTAAGAATCTCCGTGCCACCTGAACCCTCGACATTAATATAACAATTGCAAGGAAGATAAAAATTAGTGTTAACAAATGAAAAACTTGTCTATATAATTTACACCAACATATGGTGGAATTGACTACATTACAATGTTCTTCACCTACCGGGTTGACTTAGCTGTCACGTGTGTGGTTATAAGCTTCTCAAGTTTTGCACGTTGCTTAAGTGACAAGTCACCAGCCGTGCACAGCGGTACGGTGACTGCTAGCAGCAGTACCACTGCAAAGCTTAACAGGATGGAAACACGCATCTTGAGGCTGTTGGAGCTGATGGGTGTTGTCGGTTGTGTGGAGGTCTTTGGCGTGAATTGGTAGAGTCTGGAAAGCCTGGCCTTATATATCAGCCAGGACACTCTTATGTAATTCTTGACAAGTAAAACATCATTACGGAAATCTAAACATATGGAAATGTATATTTGTATCATATTTCAATCAGGGATTTCTTGGGTACAGGATTTGTAAATAAGGTTCGACACAATTTCACACACAAAAATAAACTCGGTGGACAAAAATTCCGCCTCACTGAGCGTACACTTCTGTACGACCAACGGGGTTCTAGAAAATTGAGCATGGGATTACTAACAAAGAAACAGGATAAATACAGACGCAGCGATAATCCTATTTTACATTTATCAAATATGCTAAGCTAATATATGTTGTATATACGGATCCGCAGTCATCTGTTGAAGCATCAGAGAGACCTCAGCAGTTTGGGTTTACGCCTGGTAAGTCAACAACGGACCGTATCCTAGCGCTTCGTGTCCTGGTGGAACGCCGACGTGAGTTTCGAAAGAGGATGCTTTGTATGTTGTTATGTGGTTCCTATGTTGATCTCAAGCAGGCGTTTGACTCAGTGTATCGTGAGTCACTCTGGGATCTTCTGCGACTTTGCGGGATTCCTGCAATGAATATTGGTTTGATGACTGGCCCGTACTCTGGGACTGAAAGTGCTGTGAAGTGTGGGGGAGGTGTATCCCGCTTCTTTCCTGTTAATACAGGAGTGAGGCAAGGGTGTTTCATTGCCCCATCACTGTTCAACACTTGTATGGACTAGGTATTGGGCAAAGCTGTGATCAAAGTGATTGTAGAGCATCCCTCGGCAACACCAAGATCATTGATCTTTTTTTTGCCGATGATGCAGTAATCTTTGCTGAGTCGCTGGATGTCTTGGTGATGGCTCTTGAGGCACTGGAGGAGGCAAAGCCTCCTCGTGCTCTAAAACTCAAAACTCAAATAGCCTCAACACGATTATACACATTCGCTTAAAAGCACAAGGAGTATCAATTATCTTAGGCGCCCTTAGCGTTGAAGTCCACGTGGGGCTTGTTTGGTTCCTCGATGCAATTCCGACCTTGTGCAGCGCACCTCCTGGCTTGACAGTCCACGAGGTCCTCCTCACTCACGACCTATAAAGTATACTGCAGCACGCACACACGTGTTCCTTCACTCGTTCGCTACACTCGCTATATCGCTCCTGGCTCTGCTGAATCAGTCTCCCTCGCCACCAGTACCAAACAAAGCGGAGCGATAGATACAGGAGAAAGCACTGGAAGGGTCGAACCGCAGCTGTAGCTCACCAAGGCTGAGTAGGGAAGATGTGCTACAGGCCTGGAGCTAGATGCTCGAAGGCTCAAAGGTTTCTTCAAGATCAAAAACTCCCTCTGATCGCTAAAGGGAGATGCACAAACCTGAAAGGTCTCTTTCAAGTGTCGCCAAAGGTCCCTCTATACAGAGTTGCTCGGCACAACCATTTCAGCTCCATTTCGTCAGCCCTATTTATCCAAATGAATGGTTTAAAATGGTGTACTTCTCATTATATACTATGCTAAGCACTTCCATAAGTAGTTTCAAAGTAGAACAAATGTTTTGTGATATGAAATTATAAATAGAATTGACAGAATTCTCTGAAATAATAGAAACAGAGATCCGCCTCTGTTGGGAGGTTTAGTGGGAGCCTGAAGCGATCAAAAGGAGAGAGAGAGAGAGAGAGAGAGAGAGAGAGAGAGAGAGAGAGAGAGAGGAGAGAGAGAGAGAGAGGAGAGAGGAGAGAGAGAGAGAGAGAGAGGAGAGAGAGAGAGAGAGAGAGAGAGAGAGAGAGAGAGAGAGAGAGAGAGAGAGAGAGAGAGAGAGAGAGAGAGAGAGAGAGAGAGAGAGAGAGAGAGAGAGAGGGAGAGAGAGAGAGAGAGAGAGAGAGAGAGAGAGAGAGAGAGAGAGAGAGGAGAGAGGAGAGAGAGAGAGGAGAGAGAGAGAGAGAAGAGAGAGAGAGAGAGAGAGAGAGAGAGAGAGAGAGAGAGAGAGAGAGAGAGAGAGAGAGAGAGAGAGAGAGAGAGAGAGAGAGAGGGAAGGAGAGAAGAGAGCTGAGAGAGAGAAGAGAAGAGAGAGAAGAGAGAGAGAGAGAGTAAGAGAGGAGAGAGAGAGAGAGAGAGAGAGAGAAGAGGAGAGAGAGAGAGATGAGCGTTTGAGAGAGAGAGAGTAGAGAGAGAAAGGAGAGAGGAGAGAGAGCTGGCAGACCTGTTTGTTTTGGAGAACTTGACGTACTGTATGAGAACAGATAAGAGAGTATTATAGGGACCACTAGAGTCTAGCCTCTTAGTCGTGTTGACATACTGATAGCCGTACTGTTGAGACTACTAGCATTTAGAGGATAATATATAGAGGTGAATTGTACTCTGCTTCTCTTGTCTTGTTGACAAAATATCAGCTGATAGCTTCGGTGAATGTGATTGGCTAGCGTCGGTCATTTTGTACACTGAAATTAGCTGGGGTCATTGGCTGGCGTGACTATTTGTTATGCATGCAAATTATCCTTCTGATTATAAAGCTAGTGAAATTGAGCTTAAAACATATCCCTTTGATTGCTCCCTTTTGTTGATCGTTGCGAACGGTCCTTCTGAGGCATTTAGAGGGAGGATTTTGTACATCCACGGCAATGTCAGCCAGCCTCAGGGCGGCTGCAGTTGACACGCTGCTGGATCAACGTCACCTGCATGTAGACTTTCAATGATCTCCATCAACACCCTCCTGCATGCCTTCTTTTCACTAATCAACTCCTTGAGGACGCATTAATCTTTTAACACATTTACCACTGCCCAGAAATGCCACCATCCCTAAACAGCTTCACCGTTACATTCACTAAATGACACTTCTTAGGACAGACATTTTAGCATAAACAATATGGATCACTTTGCGTGGCGGGTGCTAACCAACATTTATCACAATATATGAAGGTGAATGAAGGGTGAATAATTCACCCATGAGTGTATTAATTTACATATTTGTTGGGGAAAATGATATGTTATCATTATAATGATAAGGATGGCTCAGCATGGACAACTGTAACTGAATTGTATAGTATACTAGCCGCAAAGCCCCCTCCGGGCGGACTTTTTGGCTAGCTCCTGCGGAGGGCTATTGGTGGGCCTTCGGCCCACCACCTGTGTTTGGTGGGTCTTCGGCCCACCAAACACAGACTCTCCAGATAGCCCTTCTAGCTTTCCTGAAATCATGGATGTAGAAATGTATGTATTAACGCCAACCCTCTCACATCACCCCGAACCCATTCACTCACCCATTACCCATCACCCCCCACCCATTCACTCACCCATTACCCATCACCCCCCACCCATTCACTCACCCATTACCCATCACCACACACCCATTCACTCACCCATTACCCATCACCCCCCATCTATTCCCTCACCCATCACCCATCACCCCCCACCCATTCACTCACCCATCACCCCACCCATTCACTCACCCATTACCCATCACCCTACATCAAGGCTTCCTCAATTCTCGCAACCCACTATTTTTCACAATTATCGCTAATAGGCTGCTAAAAAAAAAAAAAAAAGTGATCGGATCATCTCACAATCGGGCTTAAAACCTTCCCCTGGTCAACCTGGTTCCAAAAATGTGGTATATGATGGGATTCCGCCGCGGGGGGCGGAACCTATACCACACACACACACACACACACACAGACATACACACACACTTGCGCTTTTATTAATATAGATAACAAATGGATATCCTGTACGTACAGTCTGATTTCCTGACCATAACATCACACAAGAGCAGTGTGGAGAGGTTTAAGGTTTGATGATACCTTAACTTAACAGCTGCTCGATCTCTTCCTGGTAGTAGGGCTTGTGAGGGATTGGCACCGGGTAGATTCTAGTTTGTATTCTCTCCGTTGTGGTGATGGTGATGTCGTGCTCAAGGTCTTGTTGCAGCCAGGTTGGTCGGAAAAAGTAGATTGGTACAGTTGAAACACAATGAAAAGGGGAAGTTTTCTTCAAGTATCATTCACATTCCCACTTTTGTTGATACTCATACCCAACTCATTGTTAGGGTAAAGGACACGGGACAGGAATGGTGGACTCAGGGAGTGACTTAGAGATTAGCAGGACGATAAAGACATTTCGACCCCTCATCTCGCCTTACTGAACACATGCGAAAGACAGCTACTTCAATAAAATATTACTCTCTATCCATCTCTCTCTCTCTCTCTCTCTCTCCTCTCTCTCTCTCTCTCTCTCTCTCTCTCTCTCTCTCTCTCTCTCTCTCTCTCTCTCTCTCTCTCTCTCTCTCTCTTTTTTTATTTTTTTATTTTATATATATACGAGTTACAAAATACATCATTACAGAGTAAGTTACTATTTACATTACATAAATAATTGTAACATTTACAGGCTAAAGGAGACATAATTAGTGTTCCTTATCTAAAAGCCTAACTCGTGTTAATTGTGAGCTCCTTGCCTTCACCTCGGCAGCCACGCGTTCACAAGTTCCCTGAACTCTTGCTCAGTTGTACCGCCATGGCGTGGCTGCGAGGCAAGGAGAGCATTCCACCAGCCGACGTAGACGCAGACGAACTGACGCTGGTGGTGCCAAGTACGGCAGCGGGGCTGTAGTAGCTCTGCGGGGGCTAGAGCAACGGCCCTTGTGGTAACCTGGGCCCGCCGTAGGGGCTGCCGGAGTGTGTGCAGGTGAGGCACCCGCTGCTGATGCACCTTGTACATCACGGTGAGGCCCGCTACGTCTCGGCGGTGCTGAAGGCTGTGAAGTTGTGGGTCCTGACCGGCACCGCTGTCCCTGATGAGCCTCACCGCGCAACCCTGTACCTTGTCAAGGAGAGCCAGGTGCTTGTTGGCCGCGCCGCCACACCCGAGGCATGCGTACAACACACTCTCTCTCTCTCTCTCTCTCTCTCTCTCTCTCTCTCTCTCTCTCTCTCTCTCTCTCTCTCTCTCTCTCTCTCTCTCTCTCTCTCTCTCTCTCTCTCTCTCTCTCTCTCTCTCTCTCTCTCTCTGGAGTCACCCTGAGCTTCCGCTCGGTGTGGACGCGCGCCAGCCTGCTCCAGGCTCTCTCTGATTGCTACTTGACACGCTGGCTAGACTCTTTGTTTCCTGTGAGTGCGCACCATGGAGCCCTCGGGCCCTGTTTCTCTCGTGGGCCTTGAAGCTGACCTGGCGCTGAGCGACGATGATGATGTTATGTCTCAGTAGGTTTGGCCGTTGCCATTCACCATGGCCGCCATTTGAGCTGGCCCCGGGAGCCGAGGCAGCGTCACTGCTGTCTTCTCCTGTGCTGTCCCTCAATATGCTTCACCACGCCCGACAGGCCCCTTCCTTTGTCAAATGTCCCGTGTCCGACAACTCGGACGGTATCTATGAGCCTTCGTTCCCTGCTGCCAAGTCCTTTAAGTGTACGGTGTCTTCTGATCCTTTGCTGAGTGTACACGCCCCTGCTCGGCTTATACCTCCCTCCCGTGCGGCCCCGTCACTGCGCGCCTTTTCACCCCCTGCGTTTGCGCCCAGGGATGACTACATCAAGCTTCTGTTTCGGGACAACCCATCTGTGGACATCAATGTCTGAGGTCAACGGAGCCTTTCATCTCGACCGTGACCAGGCTGAGGTCAAGATGGCTGCCGTTACGTCCCGCTTCGTCTACGTCTCCCGCCACCGCTTGGGCATTGTCGCCAGCGTGACGAAAGGGGAGTTCTTATCCCTTCCTCTCGAGATCCAAGACTCGCCGGACAGGCCACGTACTAAATCTCCCTACGTACCTTCTTACACGTTACCCTGTCTGAAGTGATCCATCACTGGCCAAGGAGCTGCCGGGCATCTATTCGGCTCGCTGCTTCTACCAGAAAGGCTCGGCTATTGACCGTTTAGTCGTTACTTGGAGCCTTCCTGAGCCACCTCCCCCGAGTATCACCTTTAGCTTCCTTCCCAGCCTGCCATCCTATGAGTTCCGCAGGATAAAGGATGAGCAGCCGTGGTGCTTTCGATGCTGGCTGGGGCTTCGGTCACATCTGTTGGTATTGTTCAGCAGCGGAGCGGTGTGCATGGTGCTCCGGCCCCCATGACACACGCTCGTGCCCTCACCGCACCCCTCCACCAGCTGCCCCTGCTTCTGACTCAGCCTCGTCTCCTCTACAGGTACCCCCGCTAGACACTTCTCTCTAGAAGTGACCCCGTTGTCACCAAACTGGTTTTAACGTGTGGCACGGACTGTGCAAGACGCCAGGCTGTCACCACTCCCGCTGCTGCGCGCTTGCCTCAACTCGCTCCTTCACCGACCACCACCACCTACCCGCAGTGTCTCTCCCCCTGCCTTTACTGCCACTTCGGTCTCTCCGCAAGTGACTGCACTCCGCGATACTGTTGCTGCTCTCCAGTCCCGGGTTTCTTCACTTGCAGCGGCGTTTGATGGAGTCAAAGCTCGCCTGGTTCGTTTAGTTGACCAGCACGCCACTTTCGAGACTTCCCTGCAGTCCTTGGTAAAATCTCAACAGGTCATTATTGCTTCCGTCGCCACCTTCGCGGAGAAGATGGATGATCTCTTTGCCACTCGTTTCGAGACCCTGACTGTTGTCGTTTACCCCAGGGAGCCTCCCCCGTGTGGTGCCCGCGCCACACCCTCTGCCTGCGCCACCGCCACCTAGCCGCCCGGTCTTCGTAATCCTCGGGGCAGAGTTCGTTGATCAGGTTTAGATTTTTTTGTTTTGATTAATTTATTACGCCCATGCACAGGCGGCAGGCACTCAAATACACAAGTGAACAAAGTAAATGACACAGGACATAAGGATAATAAACATGAAACATGACAAGACAAGACAAGAAACATGAAGCCCCAATACACATTGTTACACACACAAACACACACACTCAACAAAACACAATACACACAACAAAAGGAAGCACAGTGACCTGCAGGGCACTATTCAGCAGCCACCGAATCGTGGGTGGCGAACAAGGATGGTGTCCAAGTTGTCGTGCACCAGCAGGAAGCGGCATATTTTCGTGAGCGGCAGTCCTCGCGGCAGCATGTCACGTACCACGTGACAGTGGAGGCAATAGTGTGCCAAAGTGTTGGAAGAGGGTGCATCACACAGTTGGCAGGATGTAAAGTGAGGCTCCTCGGCCATACCAGCAACTTGCCACACGGGCCGGTAACCAAGCCGCAGCCGAGCCGAGACCACATTGTGCCTGCGAACCATGAGGCTCGTTGATCCTTGCGCAGCCCGCTCGTTGCCGATTCTCTTGCTCCTTACTGCCTGGTTTGTCCATTTATTCTGGCTTTCTTCCTCGGGAACTCCCGTTCGTGCCCACTAGTCTGTTTTTCTTTCTTGACAGTATAGCTTTCAAGGAGCTGTTTATACATATTGGTTTTCTTACTAGTGTGCGTGTGTGTGTATGTGAGTGTGTGTGTGTGTGTGTGTGTGTGTGTGTGTGTGTGTGTGTGTGTGTGTGTGTGTGTGTTGTGTGTGTTGTGTGTGAGATTATGCATCTCTATGCATGTGTCTAATTGGTTCACGGTGTGCCTTGCGAGACACGTTTATTCTACTCTGTCTACTCATGTCCATGAAACTTGGTTTGTCGTCCAGTGGACGTAATAAATCTCTCTCTCTCTCTCTCTCTCTCTCTCTCTCTCTCTCTCTCTCTCTCTCTCTCTCTCTCTCTCTCTCTCTCTCTCTCTCTCTCTCTCTCTCTCTCTCTCTCTCTCTCTCTCTCTCTCATTCTATTTTGTTATATTCTTACCTTCCAATTATTGATATCTTTATTATTGTCATTAATTATTAATATTATTATTTTAATTATCAAATTGGAAACAATGAAATTGATAATAACATTATAATGCTAATGACAATAATAATGATAGCAATAATTGGAAGTTATTATATCTATTATAATAGATATAATAATAATTATATTTATAATTATATTAGTGTGTTGATTATATTACTATCAAGATTGCCAATTAAAATTTTAATCATTATCATTATTATTTTAAAGATTTGTTGTTATTATATCATTGTTTTTGTTTCGCATTATACCTATGCACGCAAAGCCATATAACTTTCATTTCAACACTGTACTTCTCTCCCTCCCTAATACTACACGGGTGTGTGTCATAAAGAAAGGTCAGGTTATGGTCAATGTTTATTCATCAAACATTCCCCTTCGTCCTACTGTTACGCCTCAACATTTTCCTTAAACCTTCAAGTCTGCCCCGGGATAGTCCTCTACCGGGCTCACTAACGGATTATGAAGTATCATCTATGTCTAGTTGATGGTCGTTCACTTAGGGAGTGTTGTGATTATTGGTTTAGTGCCTGGTTCGGGGCATGTTTTCGGGTTCGAGTTCAGGGGAAGTTAACTCGCTTTGGAGACAACTAACTGACTGAGGGACTCTATTACAGGTGCCTCGCGGGGCTGGTCATTCGGTGGCGGACGTGTTATGGGATTTACAGTGATGCATACGTGTATTTTTGGAGTATCGGTGCGTGTCGTGTATGTAAAGTGACCTGGAATGTGAACGCGAGCCATCTGGGAGTTCTGGGTTGGAGTGTGTGTGTCACGTTACGATGCATGTAAGTGTATGTCGTGGTGTGCTGAGAATGTTAAGGAGTTATGCGATCAAGGTGAGCTGGGGAATGTTAAGTTATTTAACACTTGTGCCTCTTCTTTCAAGTCAGGCTAGCCCGTCAGGGTGGCAAGGTTGGTAGAGACGTGAGCTCGCAATGTGCAGCGTCCCTGTGCATTCGGTCAGCGGTTCGAGTCCGCCTAGTTCGTGCTGACGTGGCGGCGCTTTGTATAGTCAATAACCTTGTAGTTGGTACTTGCAAAGTGTCTAGATAGGATGAAAATCTTATCATATCAAGTCAGGCTAGTAACAAAGGGCGAACATATTGTTATCTAGCCCATATCACTTGTTAAACAAGCCTGCTATTTGGAGCACTGACTCCATTAGTTGGGTTATGAGTTGAGGTAGACCTCATGGGCTGTGGTTTGCCTGGGTCGTAACACTACGAAGAACCGAATTTCGCCTTCCGCCTGTACGTATACCCTGCGCGCGCACACACACACACACACACACGAAACATATGGGCTGTTTCCTTAAAACCCGAGCCCCTGTCCACCCAGCAGTGAATGGGTACCGGGTGTTAGCCGGGGTTTGTGACCTGCTCTCCGGGGTGCTGGCTTCGGCCAAAACTAAGCACTAAGGATGCATGATAAAAATGTTGATATGGAGACGGGGCCATACGAGCGATGCTCTGGCCCCGTAAAATAGAACTAGATGAATACAACTAGATGAATACACACACAACACACACACACACACACACAACACAAACACACACACACACACACACACACACACACCACACATATATATATATATATATTATATATATATATATATAATATATATATATATATATATATATATATATATATATATATATTATATATATATATGTAATATTCTCCCATCGTTTATATAACTCCCCTACCCGACAACCACCCAGAAATACACACACACACGCACATACACACACACACACACACACCACTGATTGTCAATACAGTTTACGTAAAGGGCGATTTACTGGTGATCTAGTTTCTAGTTTTCCTAGCTGAATCTTTATCTAGCTGAATCTAGCTGCAACCTTTAGGGGTTTCGGTGAAGCTTTTCTTGCTGCCCTTGACATATCAAAAGCTTTTGATAGAGTCTGACACAAATCTATAAACTACCTTCATTCGCTTTATATCCTTCTCTTTGCACCTCCATCTTAAGTTTATTTATACAACCACTGTAGATACAGACTGGCCCAAATGACCAATTATTCAAGACTTGCCCATGGGACATATTAGTCAATTTTTAAATAACCTGGAAACATGATCAAACAATGTCCAGACCCACGATGTAAGGTACCTAAAACAACTGTTTCCGACAAGACCGTAGTTTCTACTAATGCTGTAACACACTGCAATGCCTCTGATCTATTCCAGCCGTTTCGTTCCAGCGGTACAGTAGCTTTTGGCTCCGGCAGTGAGGAGCACCCTGTCCAGATAATAAGGGACACTGCTCTGCTCAATCAATCATCCTGAAATCAGCCCTGCCTGGGATCCAGAATCTCTACACCGGAGAGAGTGTATGTACCTGAGGGACTTAAACAGATCCTTCCGATTCGTCTGGCATGGGTGCACCTCCACTGCGGCGTGGTCAGGGGCGCTGTGACGGTGGGTGCGTGCAAGTGAGGATTCATCTTTGCCAATTCCCAATGCTAACTTCTTCCTCGGTAACAATTTGGCTGGGGAACTTGTACAACCCCTGCACGCTACCCTGAAACCGTTGTTGTATCTGTAAGAGACAATCCGGCGTGGATGACGCCATAGAGGCGCCCAAAAGCTCGTGGCTGGGGCAAGTTGATGCTTCCTGTCGAGAGTTGCTTGGTATCGGAAGGGAGCCTGTATGGGGACTCGCGTGGTGACCCCCGGGATTGGCGTCGTAGGGTGGGAGAGGCGACGCGCCCCCCGGTGTATACCCCCAATGATTTATTGAATGTCCACGTTGCACCCATGAACATACTGTACTCTTTCATTTAGTAAACCTCCAAATACCTGGACTTTGGTCTTAGAGACAGGAGACCTCAAATCCCAAAGGCTGTACCTCCTCGTGTAGCGCTTCGAGAGCCATCACCAGGACCTCCAGCGACTCAACAAATATTACTGCGTCATCGGCGAAAACAAGATCATTGTTCTTGGTATTGCCGAGGGATGCTCCACAATCACTTTGATCCACAGCTTTGCCCAATACCCAATCCATAAAAGTGTTCAAAGTAATGGGGCAAGAACGCATTCTTAACTCACCCCTGTATTCACAGGAAAAACCTGGGTACACCTCCCTTGCAATTTACAGCACTCTCAGTCCCAGAGTACAGGCCAGTCAGCAGACAAACAATCCTTGCAGGAATCCCGCGAAGCCGAAGAAGATCCCATAGTGACTCACGATACACTGAGTCAAACGTTTTCTTGAGATCAACATAGGCTGCAAGCATCCCGGTCAAAACAATCGTCGGCGTTCCACCATTACACGAAGCGCTAGTATACGGCCCATTGTTGACTTACCATGCCTGAACCCATATGATTGCGGGTCCATGCCAGCAAAGAATGGGCAAGCACTTTGCCTGGCACTCTGAGCAGTGTAATACCGCGGTAACTGTTGCAGTCCTGACGGTTCCCTTTCCCTTTCCAGATAGGGACGATATTAGATAAGATACTTTGATCCTATCTAGACACTTTGCAAGTACCAACTACAAGGTTATTGACTATACAAAGCGCCACCACACCAGGACGAACTTGGTGGACTCGAACCGCTGACCGAATGCAGGTTCTCTACACTCGGGCTGCTCGCTCTACCACCAGGCCACCCTGGCGGGTAGATAGGGACGACCAGCCACCCTTTCCAGTCAGGAGGAATGGTACCTGATTGCTACACGGCAGTCAAGACAGCATACAACCCGCGAATCATGGCCTCACCCCAAGCTCTGAGCAGTACCGCACTGATATTACAAACACCAGCTGTCTTTCTACCCTTCAACCATGCTACAGCCTCTCTGACATCGTCAAGAGAGGGTGCGGTTTCATAAATGCAAGGATCTGCATCTACTGCCGTAGTCCAGTGGTATGAAGCTGCCGAATTGGGTGGTCCACCGTGAACAACTGCCCAACGTATTCAACCCAACGAGCCATCTGCCCCTCCATATTCGACGCGCCCATTTGCTGCTCGGAGAGAACTCGCCCGATATGGATACTTGGAGCGGATCTTCTTCAGGGCCTCGGTAGGGCGGGTCGGAGGTCATGAGCTTTCAAATTGCCCTTGACATCCTCAGTGAAATTCCTGATATACCTCTCCTTGTCTTTCCTACCAGGAGAGTTATATACCTGCGTGACAGAGCCCTGTACTGGTCTTGCTTCCCAGTAAACCTGGCAGCGCGATTCTCCTCGATATTTTTCAGCGTCTCCGTCGAGACAAAACCACGCCTTGACCTCGGGCGCTCTACAATACACTCCTTGGCAGCCAGGAGAGCTTCACGTTTAAAAGTAACACACAAATTACAGGCTATCCGACAACACCCGATTATTGGGTTAGCATTATGCACTGTGATCAGCACATTGTACCGATTTGAGACTACCACTGCATATTCATGGGAACATGTCAAGTCCTTTAGCTTCCCAAGATGACACAGAGTTTGGTTACTTACCTCCTGAGATTCTTCTTGACTTAATATGAAGCTTAAGTGTATCAACAACAAATCTGTGATATGTTGCAAAAACTCAGCAATCCGGTAAGCCCTGCAGTTCTGGAGAATCGTCCAACGAGTACTAACGAAGATGTGGCCGATCTGCTTAGCTACCCCTCCGGTTTACCCATTTCTAAGATTGCTATTTTACAGGTAACGGGATCTACCCATGTAAGATACAGGTCTAAGACGTGTATGTAGGGGTGATTGCCAGTGATGCCCTCCTGATAGGCAGGTAATTGATTTTGCTGCCCAGAGATATACATCAATACGGTAATAATTGCAAGTGGTCGAGTGGGTTTTAAGTAAGGCTTGCTGATTTAAGTAACGTATAAGTATTGTACTATGTAAGTAAAGTAGGTGCCAAGGAATCGAGCTAAACAATACTATTATTATAAATATATATTGTATTATATATATATATATATATATATATATATATATATATATATATATATATATATATATATATATATATATATATATATATATATATATATATATATATATATACACTTATAAGGTTATGTTTATCATATAAAGTCACAGGTTCCTTACAAGCGGCCAAGGAAGCTTAAGTCTTAATAGACAGGCCAGAACAATTATTATCGTAACAAGTACTCACTCACAGGTGAGCACACACTCAGCTCACATGGAGCCTAAGCTTAGGAGCGCCTGATCTGGCGTCTCCCCCGCTTCTGCCTTTCCGGCCCTCCGTCGGCGAGTTATTAAGGAAAGGTTTCTTTCTCGAACAGTTGTTTATCCAGGAACTGCTGAGTGCGTGGAATGAGAAGGTCAGCTCGCTGTTCACACGGTGATGACGCAAACACACCCAACGTTAATTGTGTCTGTTCATGTGTGCATTGCTTATCATCTAAGATAAGTGGAAATTAACCACAGGCACACGCAAAACACTGACGATGCATTCTCAAGAATGCAAGCAGCAGCGGAATAACACGATAATGTCAATATCAACATTATCAAAGAACATATGTTTCATCATACACATACTACATAGACACATACTACATATAATATATCCAGTGCCATAACACCGGCATTACTATACCATGCCCAGCGGTGCGGCTTTGGTGTCTGATACCAAGAACCTGCAATTAACAACCTTCTAGACCTCGCGAAATTCAGAAAGAGAGAACTGTTAATGTTCCTGGTACCAGAGCCATGGGGACTTACAAATAAATCATAGCAATCTATCACAGTGCCAGTAGTAACATTGATGTCGCCCAGGACAATGGGTGTGCGGAGGAGGACGCTGGTGTAATACAGTTATAAAAGTTTGGGGACCAATACACCATACAATAGTATTTCTTTTTGCTTTATTTCTTAAACTAAACAAGCAGTTTTTCGTAGTTACTTTATGTTTATGCCAATGATTTACGAAAATGTGTCATGAAGGTGATGGTTTAATCAGTTATTATAAATATGTTGTGGATATTTCATACTCGGGTGAGAATACAAGACATGTAGATGACATGATTCTTAATCGGCAATGGACGTATGGGGTCACAGTCCAGCCCGCCATCACTAAGTTAGTAGACCTTGTTTCTACTGACCTTGAATCTCTTTTCATAAAAATATGTAACAGTAAAATCTTGAATATATCAATAATATTACTGCAATACTCTTAAAATGTTTATATGAGTTTTAAACACAAATATGCGGTAAAAAAACCAACAAACTTACAAAGCGAGGAAGGGAGCAGGGCTGGGAAGTGAATCAATCATTCACTGGGAATGATTAATGGTTCAATGCAAGGGCTGGAAAGTGAGTGTCTATGAATGGTCACTGTTAATAATGTTGAGCCCACCCATGACGGACCCCTTGGAGATCTAGAAAAGTTTTACATACTTTGGTAGCGCAGTCCATAATGATGGCGGGTCGCGTCAAGAAGTCTTACGATGGATTGGCATAGCCCGCGGTGTTATAGACTCGCTCAACACGAGTATTTGGCGTTGTCGGTACCTGTGCAGGAGGACACAGATCCGGATCTTCAAGTCGCCTGTGATTCCTGTCTTATTCTATGGTTGTGAGACATGGACACTAAATAGCGACTTGAAAAGGCGAATCGATGCCTTTAGTAATAAGTGTCTTCGCAAAATCATGGCGTATCGCTGGGATGATTACGCGTCAAATCAGCGATTGGACCGTGATACTGAATCGAGGCCTATTACTTGCATAGTTCGTCAGCGCCAACTTCGGTTACATGGGCATGTAGCAAACTAACCTGAAACCAATTCTTCCCTGCGGGTTGTATCTGTAAGAGACAATCCGTCGTGGAGGAGGCCAACGGGGCGACCTTGGTTCGTGGCTGGGGCAAGTTGATGCTTCCTATCGAGAGCTGCTTGGTATGGTTTTAAGAGCCTGCATGGGGACTCGCGCGTGATGACCCCCGGGAGTGGCGTCGTAGGGTGGGCATGCGACGCGCCCCCCGGCGTATGCCTCAAATAATTGATTAATGATGACGGACCTTCAAAAAAGCAGGATCTCCTAACCAGTACAGCGTGTGTAGAAACGGTATGCATCATGCACGGCAGCGTGCATCAATTTTCGTATTTTTTTAATTGGCATAATCGACAAATTTTACCCTGCAAGTAAGTGAGAACATAATAGTATATGACTTATAGAAAGCTCTAGGTTGGTCAAATGGCATCCGTCCAAGTTGCACGTGGAGCATATTCCCGTGTTCTGGAACAGTACCTATGTCGCGTTTACTCGTGAACACGTCAGGTTAGATTACGTTAGGTTACGGTTAGGTGAAAGTAGGTTTCGTAAACAAATAGAGGTAACTTTCTGTGAGAACCACAATGAGGGTATTTTAGAGGAAGCCTATGGTTAGTTTCGGAGCTACAACCAAACTTCTTCACTCGGACACCACATACTCACATATAGCTGGGGAATATGCGCCCGGGGAGACTTCAGTCATGCTATCACCACTCTACTCTCTCTCTCTCTCTCTCTCTCTCTCTCTCTCTCTCTCTCTCTCTCTCTCTCTCTCTCTCTCTCTCTCTCTCTCTCTCTCTCTTTCTCTCCCCCCCCCCATAAAGATGCTGTAATACGCATGGAAAAGGGATATGAAACGAAACACCCGCTTATTATGTGACGAGGAGGCAGGGAGACGATAAGTTTTAGGCTTTTACTTAGAAAGTGCTTGTGCGTGTACTCTTGTTATTATTACTAATAATAATAGTAATAGTAGTAGTAGTAACATTAATTATAATAATAATAATAATAATAATAATAATAATAATGATGATAATGATAATAATAATGCTAATGATAATAATAATAATAATAATCATAATAATAATAATAATAGTAACAACTAATGATAATAATGTCAACAATAATATAATAATAATAATAATAGTAATAATATTGTTATTAGTAGTAATAATATTAATAAAATAATAATAATAATAATAATAATAATGATGATGATGATGATAATAATGAATAATAATAATAATAATAGTAATGATAATAATAATAATAATAATAATAATAATGATAATAACAATAATAATAGTAATAACTAATAATGATAAAGGCAACAACAATAATAATAATAATAATAATAATAATAATAATAATAATAATAATAATAATGAAAATGGTAGTGAGAAGAGGAGGAGGTGATTTTAGACATAGAAATGCCAGCTTTTTGAAAAGTGTTGTAATTGGTTGATAATAAGGATTTGAGGAGGGTGAAGGAAACAGCAAATACTGGGACAAATGTGAGGCAATATCAGCATGTCATATGATCAGCCCCAGACATATTGAATATTTACCTAAACCAACTTGGTAAGGTCAAATTATATGTGGGAACGGCATGAGGATCCAAGCATCCCGCCAAAAACTTAAATGAAGGCGGGAAAAGCACGGCGTACGACGTACGTCGTTAACGCCTGGCGAGAAAAACACGGATAACGTACGTGGTACGCCGTTAACGCTGTAAGGGCTAACGTATCCCACCTAGTAACAGCGGCTTGCGCAGATACGCAGGAATCCTTTTGTAACTTGGAACGGCCTTGGGAAGTAGCGGATATATTTGCGTTTGCGGAAATATATACATCCGCAAACGCAAATTCGAAACTTTTTTGTCTTCCGCAAATCCGTAAACGAATTCAGACTTCTGCAATTGCAGAAGTTGCGGTTTGTGGAAATGTTTGCAGAAGTGTTTACCACTGTGGACTAGTCATTGTTTCTTTACTAGCTTGCCTATCTACTTACTGGAGATCTGTATCGTACTGGGATGAATTCTTTTCTCTAATTCTCTGCTGGACCTTATCCTTCGTTGGCTCCGCTGTCTACTTTTACTTGCGTGACCTGCTGGTGAGAATGCTTTCTTCACTGATTTATTGAATTTAGTTGTATATCTACTCATGATCACCACTTAATTTGAGGACTTGGATCTACTGTACATGCTATGTGGTTCTTTATGACGATCGCAATTTTTTTTGTTAAGTGCAGTATTGCATCAACTTTTCCATACTATGCTGCAATAATGCAATATCCTGTCTTTGTGTCCCTTGTTATGTAAATTGATAAGCTACTTTTAATTAGGAGTTATGCGCCTCGTCCAAACATCACGTCCAAATTTAACTATATGAAGGAATTTTGCAAGTGTTGATCGAAATTATTTTAATAGCAGAAAATAATGAGAAAAATATAATTGAATACGAAACAAAATGTATTCATGAGGGCACTTGAAATCATAAGTTTATAACGAGAGAGTAATATGGCACGAGAGGTAACCTTGCTAATATTGTTTTTGCGCCAAAATATATAGACAAATATAATAATTATTATAGGATAATAGATAGATATGAATTTGCAAATAAGATTATCAAAGGGAATACACTTTGAATTGTTTAATTCACATTAAAAAAAGAAAAAAAATTATATAGCAGATAATTTCATAATGAATGTTAAGTGTTGTGGTCATACCTCAACACTTAATATTCTAACTATACATACCTCACATCACTAATACTTACCGACTTACTACAAGATTTATAGAGACCCAGTACGGGCTACACCAGGGTCGGATTTAGGAGTGGGCATAGTGGGCAGCTGCCCAGGGGCCCCCACAATCAGGGGGTCCCCACAAAATGGGGCAATCTGCCAAACTGGGGCCTGGGGTCTCCACATATTAACATTTTTGTTCTTATTTATTTATTTACTTAATACTTCCTTGTATATTTATATAATAAATATTTTTTAATCAAGAGGCCTTCATTTATAATCAAATTAATAACTTATCTTATATCCAACTGCCTATAGCGGTAGTGTTGCTTGATTGCCCATGGCCACATTTCTAGGTTTAGAATGGTCTCCCTCTAACAGATATTAGGGCAAACGGGCACACTCAGCTGATTAAGGGGTTTAATGAGCGACCCGTGGCTGATTTTGAGGTGAGTTTTTTAGTATTTTTTTCATTTTTGATGTAATATTTCGCTACCAATTAATGATTTCTGGTGTCCATGAATACACAAAGAGTGTGCTAGTAAGGCACATAATACTGAGATATATCTATATGTGATGAAATGAAGTAATGAAAGTGAACTCATATGTCACAGAATGACGTAAGTGTTTGTTTACATAAAAGTGGCGTTGTATCATCGTATGGATGATCACTACAGTGGGATTTTAGCACATTAACTGCCTATTGGGCCATCGGTGTACCGAGCAGATCTTTCCTTCTTTGCGAATTGGTACATCCGTGGCCCGAATAACCCTTTTTAAAAACTTTTGCAAACATGAGTACATAGCCAATTTTTATGTACATTTGTATTTATTATGGCTATACATTTCTTGCAACGATATCAGGTAATAAAAAATACTCATAATTGTGTAAATTAGTTAATTATGATTAGCCCAAAAATCCCTTTTCCTTGTTCATCAGTTTTTTTTTTTTTATTATGCTTTCATATGATAATGTGATCCTATAAGCATTATAATCAATATGAAAATAAAGCAGTTATCAAATAAAACATGCGAATGCATTCTTTGCATATAAAGCAAAAATTAAACATCGAAATTAGATGCATTGATAAGATAATATTATGTATAACAATACATGCTTCCAAAATGCATATAAAACTTTGTAACACAAAGCAGCTTGTAAGGTGTATTCATCTTACAAGCAAATTACAATGATTACATAATGCAGCAGTAATTAACTGTAGAAGAAAATACCATAAAACTCACGAAATTAGTTCCGTAAACAAAAATAAAAAAAAAAGCTAAATTGAATCATCCGAATGTGCAATCGTTTCCCAATTTCCCATGCATTTTCCTTAGTATGAGGCATATTTTTCATTGAAACATAAAAGGCAGAGATGTGGCTGACCATCACATGCACTGCAGAAGAACTCTTCTAGCCTTGTTTGAGGCCACCATGTATCCTTCTCCTAGTGATATCTTTTCGTAACATCCTCTGCATCTTTTCCTTGTGCTTCCTTGTGTATCCACAGGTGTGGATGATCCATACATACATAAATAGATAAAAAAGTAAAAGAAAAACAGAAGAAAAAGAGAAAGGTGCTGAGAGTCTCCACCACAGTGAGCAACATTTTTGGAAGCTAATTCAGCAATCCAAAAAGACGCAAAAAATGTCAGTCGCAAATGCACACCAGGTATGTTTGAGCGAAGGAATCGAAATGGGAAAGTTACAAAGCGTTCTTGGCTATGTCTATCTCCAGAAAATGGGCGGGTATACTGCTTCTATTGCAAGCTAATGGGTGCTTCGAGATCTCAGTTCACATCTGATGGGTTCTGTGACTGGAAACACGCCAATAGGGTTGCTGTCCATGAACACTCAAAGGATCACATTCAAGCAGTTTTGTCAGCAACAAGTCGTGCAATGAGAGTTGGAGGTGTAGACTCAAAGCTAACAGCACAAGTAGATCAAGTTGAGCAGTATTGGTGTAGTCTTTTGAAACGACTGATTAGTGTGTTGAAATTTTTATGTGAAAGAGGCCTAGGTTTCCGTAAAGGGCGATCTACTGGCGATATTCTAGCTCTCCTAACTGAATCCTGGTCATCTACCTTTACGTATTTCGGTGTAACTTTTGCTTTTGCTCTTGACATATGAAAACTTTTGATAGAGTCTGGCACAAATTTGTAATATCTAAACTACCCTCATTCGGTTTCTATCCTTTTCTCTGTACCTGCATCTTAAGTTTCCTTTCAAACCGTTCTATTGCAGCTACTGTAGACGGACATTGTTCTTCTCTTAAATCTATCAATAGTGGTGTTCCATAGGGTTCTATCCTATCACCCATTATCTAACTAATATGCATTAATGATCTTCTAAGTTTAACTCAAAGCCCTATCCACTCCTACGCTGCTGATTTTATCATGCATTTTTCAAGGTCGTTTATTAGACGTCCAACCCAACAAAAATTAAGTGATTCACGGAGAGATGTCACCGAGCGCCTAACTTCTGATCTTTCTATAATTTTTTATTGTGGCAAAGCAAACATTGTTTTGTTCAATGCCTTCAAAAACCCTATTTATTCACATATCTACTCGACAAAACCTACCAGATAACTATCCCGTCATCTTCAATGACACTCAAATATCTCTGTCTACAATGAACATTCTTCGAGTATCCTATAATAAAAACCTGAACTGGATATCTCACATCCCATCTCATGCTAAAACAGCTTCTAAGAAGTTAGGTGTCCTGTGGAGTCAGCGTCCTTTTTCTTCTCCCGTCCAGTTGCTTTTTTTTTTTTTTTTTTTTTTTATTTATTTATTTATTTAACATTTGTACCTATAGGCACTGAAAATATGAAAAGGTCAAACGTCTTGAGCTGCAGGAGCAGATGTTCCTGGGCCAGGCTGAAGATCACCAGGATTCTGAAGATGGGACGGAGGAGTCGTTCACCCTGCCACTCAGAGGAAAGAGGCAGGAGCAACAGGAGGCTGCCATACTGGTAGACCGACTGCTCAGGGAGAGGCTGGGGCCCCTGGCACCCCTAGTGATGCAATACTTGGACAGGCCAGCTGCAAGAAGAAACATAATGCCAGTCCGGAACCTGGCGCTGGCAAGCATCCGGTTCGACGTTCCGCCCACTGCTGCTGCTGCTGCCTTGGCTTCTGGATTCCTCCAGGACCTTATCACTGACGGCCACCTCTCTCCAGACATGTCGTACCTGGTCTGCGATCCTAACAAGCTGAGGAGGGCCAGGCAGGATGCCATGGCATCGGCTAGGGACCTTGACCAGGGGAAGCACCAGGGTACCAAAATAATTGGATTGGGTTACGATGGGAGGAAGGACAAGACCAGGGCGATGGTGCCCGACAGCTATGGGAAACTGCACCCAATGTTGATCAGGGAGGAACATGTGTCAGTGACAGAGGAGCCATCTGGAAGGTACCTTTGGCATTTTGTACCAGAGGACCCGGTGCCACCTGAGAAGCGTGTGTTCAAGGTGGCTTAGGCTCTCTATGATCTGCTGGTGACATACGACTCCACCGACTCACTGATCGTACTGCAAGGTGCCTCACTAGGGCCAACACGGGGTGGAAGGGTGGTACTCACGCCCATTTGGAGAAGATGCTGGGACGCAAGCTCTTCTGAGTATATGCGTGTTGCACACAAACGAGTTGCCCCTGCGCCACCGTATCACCAGCATCGACGGGCCTACCTCATGTGACACTGGCTTCACGGGTCCAGTGTGCAGTCTGCTGTCCAGCGTGAATGAGATGCAGTACAACGCAGAGTTCAGAGCAGTGTCAGGCGGTGAAGATCTCACGGAGATACCGGAGTATATCCTGGTCAACATGTCCACTGACCAGCAGGTCTCCTACCAGCTGGTCCAGGCTGTGAAGCGGGGCGTTCTCCCGTCCGAGCTGCAGGAGATCAAGTGTGGCAAGGTGTCCCACTCCAGATGGCTCACCACAGCCCAGTCGCTCGTGTACATGTGGACCAGAAAGCATGGACTGACTGGCAAAGAACTGAACGACCTGGAAATCCTAGTCAAGTACTGCCTGCAGGTGTACTTCAAACTCTACTACGACATCAAGGTTCACCACAGACTAGAGGACGGCCCCAAGCACATCCTCACATAGCTCAGAGTTATGAGGTCGCAGCCCAAGAAGGTCCAAACAGCTGTGACCTTCTACGTGCGGACAGGAGCATGGTTCGTACACTCAGAATGTGTCCTCCTCTCGCTGATGGCGAGTCAGAGTGAGGACGACCGCAGGTTCGCCGTGACCCAGATTTTGAAGCTGAGGGCTGGCGAGGAGTATGGGGACACCAGTGTAAGACCTCGCATCACACCCAAGCTGAACTTGTCAGCCACCAGCTTGCAGACACTGATCAGCTGGCAGCCTGGCCAGGTGCACGAGCCGGCATTCACCTGTTCACTGTCCGGGGATCAGATTCAGGAGATCCTGGTCAAGCCGTACGAGGTTCCGGAGTTCTCTACTCAGAGCACCGAAAGAGTCGTGAAGCAGGTGACAGAGTCTGCGGCAGCAGTGGTGGGGCAGCAGGCCAGAGACGGGTTCATCCGGGCTCGGGCCCACCACCGGGAGACCATGCCCTGCTTCAGGTCTAAGAAGGACATGATGGACACGTTCTAGGCCAACGTAGAGGCTGTGACACTGTGATGTAGTGCCTGGTGAACCAACTGATCAGAAAAAGCTTACCACGCTAGTCATTTGGAACTCATATTGGTGCATGATGCAATAAACAGGACCAACCGGACTCTGCGTACTCATTTAAGCATTATTCGATTAGGGTGCAATATAAAAGTGCGATTTTGCATAGTAAGAATTGCTCAAATGCAAAAATGGAATAAGATAAAATCATCTTAGAATTCTATTTAACATAGGAAATTGGCATGCCAAAGTTGAGAAAAAGAATTTTTGTTATACGGCGTACCCTAATAGGCAGTGGTGACCCAGGGCTCGGATGGCAGGCTCTGGAGGTTCACTTGAGGGCTAGGATGGTTGGTCCTCGCCCGTGGTGGCGCAGGCAGGATTCTTCTAGTGAAGCCTGTGATTAGAGGCTCATGCCGCCCCCTTGTGTCCTCCGATGCACTCGCAATCGAAGGTAGAGTTGATCAGCAGGGCATGTGGGTGTTCTTAGGCCACTCGACGGTGCAGAAAGGCTCTAGTTTTCTTCGGGGATCGAACTCAGGTCACCGAGAACGCCAGTCGGAGACGCTAACCACTCCGCTACCGCCCCCTCCTTGCTATCTACAGGGGCTTTATCTGCCCATGTATGGAGTATGTATCTCATGTTTTTGGGGATCAACTCATACAGCTCTCCTAAACAGGGCTGAGTCAAAAGCGTTTCGTCTAATCAACTCCCCTCCTTTGACGGACTGTCTTAAATCTATAAATCACCGACGCAATGTTGCTTCTCTTGCTATATTCTACAGTTATTTTCATGCTCATTGCTCTTCTGAACTTGCTAACTGCATGCCTCCTCCCTTCCCGCGGCCTCGCTGCACAATTCTTTCTACTCATTATCATCCCTATTTTGTCCATCTTCCTAATGCAAGAGTTAATCAGTATATGTACTGTTTCATCCCTTTCACTGGTAAACTTTGGAACTCTCTTCCTGTTTATATATGTCCACTTTCCTACGATTTAAATCTTTTCAAGAGAAGTGTGACAAGACACCTCCCGAACTAAATTGGGATGCTCCCTTTTCTTTATTCACTTACTGTCTTCTTTATAGGAACTGGCAACTAAACGGGATTTGTGTTACCTAGTGTTGTTGTGCTATTGCCCAGTCCTTTGTGATATAAAAAGAAGAAAAAAATCCCACCATTGACCCACAATCTGTCTCATTTAACATATTTTATTATTTTACATAAGTTTTACGATGTAAAAATTGTATGATAACTATAGCAATTGTATGTAAACGCTCACAGTTTTTCTACTTCAGACCAGGTGCCAACCACGGCAATAACATATTATCTCTTGCAGAGACTCTCTCTCTCTCTCGCTCTCGCTCTCGCTCTCGCTCTCGCTCTCGCTCTCGCTCGCTCTCGCTCTCGCTCTCGCTCTCGCTCTCGCTCGTCGCTGCTCCACATCTCACTCTCACTCTCACTCTCGCTCTCGCTCTCGCTCATCGCTCTCTCTCCTCTCTCTTCTCTCTCGCTCTCTCTCTCTCTCTCTCTCTTCTCTCGTCATCTCTCCTCTCCTTCTCGTCCTCCTCATTCGTCCCCTCGCTCTCCTCTCTCTCTCCTCTCTTCTCGCTCTCTCTCTCTCTCCTCAAATTCAATTCTTCAATTCATTCAATTCAATTTCAATTCAAGTGTTTATATAGCCATATAAATATATAACAAAGCTTGATCATATAGACATGGATATAAACATGGCTGGGCCGTTAAATGTCACATTTTTGACAGGCCTCCTTGTATGTATAGCTATAAATGCCTTGCAATGGACAAACATATTTTCGTTATTATATTTCGACATAACTTTTTATCGAGAATTTATACATAGACTCATACCATAAAAACATATCAGGACTTACTTCTCTCTCTCTCTCTCTCGTCTCTCGTCCTCCTCTCTCTCTCTCTCCTCGTTCTCTCTCTCTCTGCTCTCTCTCTCTCTCTCTCCCCTCTTCCTTCCTCTCTCCGTCTCTCTCTCTCTCGCTCCTCTCTCTCTCTCTCTCTCTCTCTCTCTCTCTCTCTCTCTTTATCTCTCTCCTTTCAAGCCTATCCTCTTTCATAATGCCACGAAACCTGAATTAAAAAAAAAAAAAAAAAAAAATATTATATTTTTTCTAAAACGATAAGAATAAATAATTGAAGTAATAATAATAACTTTATAAATGATAATAAAGTATAAGATTAGAAGAAATGATCAGTTTCTAAATCATTATAGTGACTAATTATCAATTACTAAGTCATTATTATATAAAGCAGCAATTACTACTACTAGTCTACTACAACTATTACTTTACTATTGTTACTACAACTATCACCACCACTACAACATACTACTGCGTACTACATATTTTACTACTACTACCACTACTACAATTAATAATAATTATGAAAACAATGAATAATGATAATAAAATGAACAGTTACTAGAAGCAATACAATGTATATGGCTAGAAAGAAAAGCCAAAGTCTTGACTTTACGCAAACGTTCGAACGCCAGTAAGCTCGAGAGACGCGACAAATACTCTGAAGTATCCATAGTACCTAGATAATTGATTATTCTTGCATAAGAATATTTCCGAAAAAATCTAAATATTAAAAAAAACGATCATGCGTAGTTGAACATTTGAGCAAGCTTGTAACAAAGTATTATAAAGAAAGCAGAAAAAATGAAAGAGTTATGGCTGATTTTCTCCCCCCCTCTCCCCCCTGAAAAATATCCGTACAAATTGTGTTATGGTATTCACTTGCATAGACAGACTGGCACCTCTCAGTCCCTCTCTGTGAGACAGAGGGTCGTCTCAAGGCCTCAGTAGTGAGGGAGTAGAGGGAGAAGCTGGGTGTCGCTGCTCGTCTCTCAGCCTTCCACCATTCCTGCTGCCTCCAGACCATTTACCATTTGTTCAGCGCAGGATTGATCTACCTTACGCTCTCTACCTCCTACACCACCATGCCGAAGACATCATGGCATACAGTGGCTCAGAGAGAGCTAATGCTGGCTGTAGTTCAGCAAACTGTCTATGCGCGTCTGACAGCTAGCACCCTTTTGTGAATAGTACCTTTTGCAAAAGGGGGAACCAGATACCAGCTATGTCATATAGCACTTCAAGAGTGATAGAGAGAGTGGCTGCGAGAGTAAGCAAACAAACCAGCATCTGCTCAGATTCACTGAGCTTCGAGGTTTAAAGGGCGCGCGGCTTTTTAAACCGCGCGCCTTTAAACCTCTCTACAGAAACAAAATGTTTTTTACCAGTTCTCCTTTAATAACTTCGCCTATTGTACCGAATTTAATATACAATATATCATTGGAAATAAGAATAAAAATGTGATTTTCGCAACTCCCGTTTTTTTTCAATATGGTTAAATATTTGCAAATAACAGCAAATACATTTATTTACGAGATAAAAAAACAAAACAAAATATGCTAAACACTTAATTAAGAAGAATGAAACTCAAAATTCTTAAAATTAATCGTTTAAATATGTTGTAATGCATATTAAGTATTTTTTTCATCAGTGCAAGTCATTGGATAAAAACGTTTTCTCTTATATAAGAACGTTTCTTTAATTTTTTTTTTTTTTTTTTTTTTTAGTTATGTATCGAGCAAAGGATCTGTAAATGAGGTAGGATTATTTTGGCATTAGTATACTCTTGGCATAAAGAAATCCTGACAATCCACCAGTAATTAAGAAATGGTGTGACGCTCCCCTTTAATATAGAGACATGTACATTTGTACACTAGCTTACACATTGGTTGATTATGGAACGATACAAGTTTCAAAATGATTACTTTAACATCACTGAATTAGTATGATATGATGTGTGATATCATGATATAATTTGTGTTTAGTCATATTTCCAACATATCCAGGTGGCTGATCTAAATATTTTCATGATTTTTATATAAGCCAACATGATATTAAAACAACTTATATCAGGATATTATAAGAAGCTATTATTTACCAATCTTTTTAATGTATCCAGATGGCAACCCGGATGATTTCATGACTTTTATGTGAACGTTGGACTCTTGTTTTTATTATGGATCATGACCCTACGTTACACAGTGGTTCGTTATGGAGTGGTAGACGTGTTAAGAAAATTCATTATTGAAATATTGACAAGATCTAGGTTCCATAATTTGTTTAACATATTCAGATGGTAGATCCGGATGATTTCTTGATTTATCTAAGAACCCAGGGCCCTTGGCTTTATTTTTAATATGAACAATGGGCTACACATTGGCTCTTTATGAAGTGGAAAATGTTTAAAAATGGCTACTTATATAAAAGTGAGATATTCATAAGAGGATTTGGGTTAAGGCATCTTTGTAACTTTACAAGACGGAATGGTTTCAGAATTATTCTATGAACTAGGGTCCCTTGACTTATATCTGGATGCAAACAGTGACATTCGGTGACACAGTGGGTTAATATGGGTGGTGAACATATTTGAATGGTTACTTTTATAACAAAGATTGACATCTTTATTTGAGTTTACTCATCTTTTAAACAAATTCACATGGCAGAGACGGATGAATTCATGATTTTATTATGAAACCTAGACCCTACGTCACATTCCTTACCGGGCTATTACACTGGGCAAATATTCCGCGGATATCTGGTCAAAAATCGAGGATTTTTGCTTACGTGGACCTACTACCGCGGTTCTTTTCTTATCACACTTCCCTTGCGCTCCCCGTGTATCGAGTTTTGACCGATGCATTCCACAACAAAAAAGATGGTGCGCCCCCTCTCCAAGCCCCATTTTTTTCACTCAGAGCTGGGGGTTTTGGGCCCAGTGACCTAAATTTACTTAGACAACGAGAAAAAAAAAACGAATAGGGGGGGGAAAAAAAATGGCCTGCTGCGGGGGAAAAATAGGTGAACATATGAAGTGGAGGGATGCCGAAAACCCACCCCCTCGCCTTAAAAGGATAGGGTGATCCAGTCAGGTTATGTCACCACGCTCACCAGTCAGCTTTTAATCCCTGTTATATATTTTTCATACTGAAAAATAGTACCTCATCAAAAACACCTTCCACGTTTAAAACCCGTACCCCATACTATAATATAATATATTATTATTTTTTTTTTTACATCTGTGCCCATAGCGCCGTAGGCAGTGGTGACCCCGTGGTGGGAGGTAGGCTCTGGAAAACCATTGAGGGTTCGATGGTTGGTCCCCGCCCCTGGTGGCGCAGGGAGGATTTTTATGTGACGCCTGTGATTAGAGGCTCATGCCCCCCCCTGTGTTCCCCCCATGCACTGCAACGAAGGTAGAGTTTATGGGCAGGGCCATGTGGGTGTTATAATTTTATATATATTTAAAATTTTTATATATATAAATTAAAAATATAAAATATGATATATGTAACATTTAATATAATAATTTATATTTTATATAAATATATTTAATATAAATATATATATTTTTTTAGTTATATAATATTTATAATATATATATTATATTAGTATTATAATTATTATATAACAAATAATATATATATTATATATATAATAATATTAATATAATATTATAATAATATTTTTAAATATTATATATATATTATTTA
>JACEEZ010016581.1:65000-112500 GCA_016584305.1 Chionoecetes opilio
GTAGCTACGGGGGGGCACGTGCCCCCCATGATAATCCGGAGCCCACCAGGTGCCCCCCCTCACTGGCCATGGCTGCCGTAATCTGCTTGGACCTGTGACTGACGATAGGCACTAACCCTTCAATGTGGCATCAGAATGCCCCTAAGCTTCGCTTGTCATAGTGCTCATTATTCATAATGGTATTATTCCAGTGTTTGCCCATACTCCCCCTCTCCCACAAAACAAGTTTAGGGACTTGGGGGAATGCGGAATATTTGGCTGGGGTACAAAATATGCGTTGCAACCACATAGTTTTTGAGTTAGGTGTGTTGAAAAAATTCCCGGTATTATTCTAGCGTTTGCCCATACTCCCCCTCTCCCACAAAACAAGCTTGGGGACTTGGGGGAATGCGGGATATTTGGTGGCTGGGGTACAAAATATGCGCCGCAACCACATAGTTTTTGAGTTAGGGGTGTTGAACAAATTCCCTAGATCTAGTGAAAAGTCATTGGATTTCTTCTGAGTCCAAAGACGTGTGAACCTGACGATCCTCACAGAATGATGACCGAAGTGTCGAGAACCACCCAAACACCCCGCTAGGAGGTTAGGTTAGATTTGGTTAGGTTAGGGTAGGTTATATTTGGGTAGATTTGGTTAGATTTGGTTTGGTTTGGTTAGGTTAGGTTAGGTTAGGTTAGGTTAGGTTATATTTGGTTAGGTTAGCTTAGCTTAGGTTATATTTGGTTAGGTTATGTTATCGGTGGGTCAAGCCCCCCGCTAGGTTAGGTAAAATTTGGCTAGGCTAGGTTAATTTTCGTCAGGCAAATTTCTCTAGATATAAGGAAATCACCCTAGATCTAGGGAATTTTACCCCCCCCCCTACACAACTCTTAAAATACGTGTTTCCTACGCATAATTTGTTCCCCACCCGAAAACCCCGCATTCCCACAGGTCCCCAAACTTGTTTGGGGGAAGTGGGAGAATATGGGCAAACACTAGAAATTTACCAAATTCCCTAGATCTAGGGAAAATTAATTGGATTTCTTCTGAGTACAGATACATGTGAACCTGACGATCCTCACATAATGATAAAGTGTCCAGAACCCCCCCAACCCATCGCTAGGAAGTTAGGTTAGATTTATTTCGGTTAGGTTAGATTTGGTTAGGTCAGGGTAGGTTAGGTTGGGTTAGATTTGGTTGGGTTAGGTTAAATTTGGTTATGTCAGGGTAGGTTAGGTTAAATTTGGTTAGGTTAGGTTAGATTTGGTTGGGTTAGGTTAGATTTGGTTAGGTTAGGTTATATTTGGTTAGGTTAGGTTATCGGTGAGTCAAGTTCCCCGCTAGGTTAGGTTAATTTTGTTTGGGCAAATTTCTTTAGATATAAGGAAATTACCCTAGATCTAGGGAATTTTACCCCCCCCTCCTACAAAACTCTTAAATTTCGTGTTTCCGACGCATAATTTGTTCCCCACCTGAAAACCCCGCATGCCCACAGGTCCCAAAACTTGTTTGGAAGAAGTGGGAGAGTATGGGTAAACACTAGAAATTTACCCATTCTTTTTAATGGCTTTACCATGGCCACCCCACATTAGATCTGTGTCCAACCTTGGCCACCCCAGAGTCATGGCGGCGCTACTGTGAGTGGGAGGGAGGGAGGGAGGGAGTGAGAGCTTACGTGTGATTTGAGGTTGTTTAGTCCTCCCTGCAAAGTAGTGGTATTTGCCTCGTTATCTTTCTACCTTATATAACGTCAGATCAGCTATATAGCCAGTGGCGTGGCTACGGGGGAGCACGTGCCCCCCATGAGAATCCAGAGCCCACCAGGTGGCCCCTACTGGCCATGGCTGCCGTAATCAGCTTGAACCTGTGACTGACGATATGTAATGCACATAATACCCTTTTATGTGGCATCAGAATGCCCCTGAGTGTCGCTTGCCGTAGTGCCCCCCCCCATACACAGCTGTGTATGGGGGGGGTATCCCCATTGTTAGATACCTAGCTACGCCACTGCATATTAGCCTACATACATTATATGTATGTATGATATGATATGTAGACAATGATGTGGAGCCCAGCCAGTGTCCGCGGTGAGATCCATAACGCTAACCAACTCCTATATTTCCAGATCCTGCCTCAGTGCGTGCCCAACCAGGCTGTGATGGCAGGCCTTCCTTGGCAGCGAGGGCCGATGGGAGAGGAGGAGGAGAGAAGAGGACCTACGAAGTGATACTAAGTCACAAGAAGAAGATGATGGGTGGCGGGGAGGTGACGCCCGGGAACACGCCTGAGCAGAGCCGCGCGTGTGTGTTGTGTGTGTGGTGCTGGCCTGAGGTATTTACCTATATATATATATATATATATATATTATATATATATATATATATATATATATATATATATTATATATATATATATTTTATATATATATATAGTTGTATTTACTTAGTTGTTATATGATTATATGCTGACAGGTATGCCAACTATGCCGTGAATACTTTTGGCATCTATAATTTAACTGTCCAGGCTAGTCCACATATCAATGCACAGATAGGGAAAGGTGTATGTGTGTGTGTATTTACCTAGTTGTATTTACCTAGTTATGATATGCGCGGGAAATGGGTTGCACTGGTGGGGGTCCCGTCTCCTTGTCTCATTGGGTCAATCTTAGCGTTAAAAACATGAATTCTTCTGGCATCTATAATTCTAAATTCAATAGGCTCTAAATTTGAATGAGTGGTCCCTGTAGTGTCTTCACTGTCCCTAGGGTCTCGGGACAGTGGAATTCAATGGGCTCATAGGCTCAAATTATCTAAGGACATTATCTAACACATTATGTAGCTTCCATGCCTGTGATTATTAGGAACAATTTTATATTTTATTAATGAGGAAAATAATGTATTCCTATATGATAGCTGCATAATATCCCTCTGCTGCATATCACTACAAGCAGTTTATCTGTATAACCAAGTTAGCCATGACCGTTATCTTGGCTTTTATGCCGTATTTGTCCTGCTGATCATATCTTGAAAGTTTGTGAGAAGAGTTCCTTAAAGCCGTCACTATCACTGATCCGCTGTGTTGCGATACGTAGTGTACACTATGTATCGCAACACCTGACAACACAGCGGATGAGTGATTATTTATTGTCTGAGGAGAGAGTTATCATCAAGCAAAGCCATAGGCCATGTTTGAGGTCGCTGTGAGGGTCTGATATAATGCTCTCTATCGTAGGTATCAAGATTTATAAATAGTGTTTAGAAGCTGTAGATTAGACTTACGTATGTATTATAATGGATGGAAGGATTTTCATAAGTAAATTATGCGGTGATGACATTCACAAGGCTATTAGATAGGGTTCCTGTGTGATCAAAAGAAAAGAAAGGAAGTGTTCGAGAATGTAATGCTATTGCCTCTGTGTAGACGTGGCACGCGTAGTGATGATCGACGGGCAGGGGAACCAGGGCAAGGGTTGAGCTGTTAATGTCCTACTAGTGTTGCTGTTAAGACATCCTGCAGGGAACCAAGAGGAGATAGCCAATTAACCTCTACCTATACAAGGTGAGGTGAGCAAACATGGGGCATTGTAATTATGTGGAGCCACGCACCTTTCTTATCTACCCATCAATGTTGCCTATGATTTTAACATTTTTACATTCCTTAGGGGCAGGCGGTGGCAGAGTGGTTAGCGCCTGCAAGTGGCGTGCTCGGGGAGCCAGAGTTCAATCCCTGAAGCTGCCAAAATCCACTGAAAATTTTTCTGCATCGTCGAGTGGCCTAAGAACACCTACATGCTGCCCACTAACTCTATCTTCGACGACGAGTGCATGGGAGGACACAGGGGGGCGGCATGAGCCTCTAAAATCAGGCGTCACTATAACAATCCTGCCTGTGCCACCACGGGCGAGGGCCAACCATCACAGCCACCCTGAATGTGTTTGGTGAGAATATGTTTGGTAAGCAAAATATTTGTGTATTGTTTAAAATGTGTCTCTAAGATGGCCACCACCTCTCCTTTAAAGTAATCGTTCAGACCATTTCATCATTCTTGATTTAATGCAATCAAATTATAGCCATTAGCGAGTATATCAACAATATGGTGTCCCTTTTTGCATCCAGTCAGCCGTTTTTAAATAATCCGCAATCAAAATCTGCAAATTCCCCGAGCTTCCAAAACGCCCCTTAAGACTTGCAGACGACGCAGCACGGCTCGGTAAAGTCACAGAAGGAAGCCTCCTCTTCCCGCGCTGATCAGAAGCACGTAAACACAAGAGATAAATATAGTACTTGAAGATTTTTGGGTATTTCTGATAGATTTTTTTTGCGATATGCCACATGCATGCATCCTTTATGGGTGCAGCAAGACAGCTGTGCCTTTCGAGAAAAGTTTGCGCACGTTTCCGACTGATACGACAACGTTAAATGTGTTAAAAATATTAGTGCGGCGGACTAGGGCAGATTGGAACGGAAAGTTGAAATTTGCAAGGATTTGTAGTGACACACACACACACACACACACACACACACACACACACACACACACACACACACACACACACACACACACACACACACTCCACTCACACCACACTCACACCACACTCACACCACACTCACACCACACTCACACCACACTCACACCACACACACACCACACACACACACACACACTCACTCATTCCCCGGATGCTGTTGTGTTTTCCTGACCTTTTCGACGCCTCCACACAAACAGCGTCACCACCATCACTATCACCACCAAGACTCCCACTCCCACGGCGTGAGGGCTCCAACCGGGGGGGCAGGCGTGGCAGGAGCGTTGACTGGGTGTGGGTGGGGTGTGGTAGGAAATGTGGTGGACTGGCGTGTAACATTATTGTGTAAGGGATTGTTGTGTGTAAGGGGGTTGTTGTGTGTAAAGGGTTGTTGTGTGTAAGGGGGTTGTTGTGTGTAAAGGGTTGTTGTGTGTAAGGGGTTGTTGTGTGTAAGGGGTTGTTGTGTGTAAGGGGGTTGTTGTGTGTAAGGGGGTTGTTGTGTGTAAGGGGTTGTTGTGTGTAAGGGGTTGTTGTGTGTAAAGGGTTGTTGTGTGTAAGGGGTTGTTGTGTGTAAGGGGTTGTTGTGTGTAAGGGGTTGCTGTGTGTAAGGGGTTGTTGTGTGTAAGGGGTTGTTGTGTGTAAGGGGTTGTTGTGTGCAAGGGGGTTGTTGTGTGTAAGGGGTTGTTGTGTGTAAAGGGGTTGTTGTGTGTAAGGGGTTGTTGTTGCCGCTAACATCTGTTCGTCCGCCTCGTATTCTGGTTCAAACATATAGGGTTGGGCTCCCGTCACAATCTGAGGTTCGTTTTCCTCATATTATACGCGAGCAGCGTCATTTATTTCGGTCTCAGATTGAGCATCGTACTCTAGAGATCTGTAACACCGACAGATTCACTGTCTGACACCGAAGTACAATCGCTCATCATCACATTTGCCGACAGGTGTCACGCAGGGAGAAGACTGCTGTTTACATTCTCCGTTTACATTGCTCATTTACATTTACATTAATTTACATTCTCCGCTCCTCCTGTGACGTCATCAATAATTTATTCGTAGCCCTGTTGGAGGGAAGAAAAAAAAAATCGCGCGCTTGTTACAAAAGTCGTGTTTTTACGGAAATAAGGCCTGGAAATCAATTATTTTTGGTAGATTAATTTTTTGAATGTACATTCAACATAATTAGGCAAAAAAAAAATGGGTCTGGACGATTACTTTAAGGAAATTTATCGAGAATGTTCATATTGCTTACCTCTTTTCTTGCATAAATGATATTCAAATGGGATTATATATTTGCAATCATTTGATAGACTATTGGGTGACATATTGCATTGATATCAGAGGCAGTTATAATAAATTCACCATCAATGTGTTCGTCAAGTACACGAGGTAAAAATCCATTGAAACAATCTATGATAGTCGGCGCAGCATTCATGAACTCATTTCATTCCTCAGGGTGCAGTCACAGAGAAGTCAGGATCCCACAGGTCACCACCGCTGACCTGTGCCATGAATCAGCGCCGTTGTGCCATTACCTGCCATGTGCAGGTCAGCGCCGGTGACCAGAAAAGGGGAATCTGTCCTGTGTGACTGCAATCATTAGTAGATATGAATATATATATATATATATATTATCACTGCCTCTAATACCAAGTTTGGTCAGATTAATAGTGTATAGGAATTCACTCATTCAATACCTACAACACTCTTAGGTCAATAGAAGTACAATACAAGAGACATTGTTATGCATTTATTAATGTTATACTGAAAATACATAAGTCAAAAACCTGTACATATTAATTGTACATGCGGTCATATAACAATGTATTTGAAAGTTAAGTCTCAGTAGGTCATGTCATAGACCACTATATACCTGGACTGCGCACGGAATATCGGCCTGTCGCGCAAGGGCCCGAAGTCGGAGGGCCCCTCGGATTCATATATATATATATACGGATCATATGGACTGGTTTATCAATATATATGATATACTGTAATCTTCGTAAATGTTTGTTCTATAATATTATCAAATAAAAAACTGTAAAACACGCTAAAGAAATGCCTTTACGAGACTATGAAGAAATAGGCATGAACTTAATATTCACTTCAACTCTTCGCCATGTAAAACTTTGCGCGTCAACTTTTATCATGAAGGGTATCAATAGAAGCGCAATTTTATTAGCTTTCCATTGCTATATTTCGTTATCTGATAAATGAATTAGAACCATGCATAAATTAGCGTTATCTAAATAAATAAAATCATCAATCGGGTAATTTTCCCGATTGATGAGGTTATTTATTTAGGCAACGCTAATTTATACATGGTACTAATTCATTTATCAGAAAAGGAGATATATAAGTAAATAAATAACATCATCAATCGGGAAAATTTCCCGATTGATGATTTTATTTATTTAGATAACGCTAATTTATGCATGGTTCTAATTAATTTATCAGGTAACGAAATACATCAATGGAAAGCTAATAAAATTGCGCTTCTATTGATACCCTTCATGATAAAAGTTGACTCGCAAAGTTTTAAATGGTGAAGAGTTAAGTGAATATTAAGTTCATGCATATTTCTTCATAGTCTCGTAATGGCATTTCTTTAGCGTGTTTTACTGTTTTTTATTTGATAATATTATAGAACAAACATTTACGAAGATTACAGTACACCATATATACTGATAAACCAGTCTATATGATAGTCCATAGACCACTATATCTCTTTGTCGGGCGCCCCGCAATTCAAAACATTATCGCGTGAACAGTCCAGGTATACAGTGGTCTATGGTCATGTCAATCCATAGTATATTTTTCTATAGTATATATTTCATAGTATATATATAATATATATATATATATATATATATATATATATATATATATATATATATATATATATATATATATATATATATATATATATATATATATATATATATACACACAATGTGGAGAGTCTCGAAATCTCTAATCTCCATTACTTATTTTCCAGCAGTAACAGCCGGTCCACAAGTGGAGGGTGGAAGGCGGCCCCTCCACGCCCAGGAATGGAGGGGCCGCCGAGGCTTTTGGTCCTGGTCTGGTGGTCTCCCTCCATGAAGATTGTTGGTCTGGTGGTCTTCCTCGCCTCTTGGTCTCTCCAAGAAGATTGTTGGTCTGGTGGTCTCCCTCGCCTCTTGGTCTCTCCGTGAAGATTCTTGGTCTGGCGGTCCTTCCTCTCCATAAGTGTGGTCTGTGTCTGCCGTCGACCGTCTGTTCACCTGAAATATAAAGAATAATGTGGAAGCCGGTGTATTTGCTTTGCCGAGCAATAACATGTTCATCAAAGTGTAGTAGTTCAGGGAAATGTGTTATATACAGCACACCCAAGACATTATATGGCAGAATATTACTTGACAGAGTACAAGAATGAACACATGGCAAAGGGTATTGTCAAGAAAGTATAGGCACCGAAGGAAAACACGGGATGGGGAAGAAATACGTCATGCTACAATAATGTTGATTAAATTCACCATAAATGCTGTACGTTACTATGCGTTCAACAGTTCCCCCCGAGTGTTGGCTTGAATAACAGGGTGTTAACCCTTGAGGCCCAGCACGTAATTTCCATTGTAATTTGGGTACCATTGGACTTATTTTTAGCGACTAAGTAATATTTTTTAGATTTGACCTGTTTAGTATCCATTTCCACTAACTAATTTGGTATATTCAGTTACTTTTGTAATTTTATGACTAACATACAAAACCCCCTACAAAACTCTTAAATTTCGTGTTTCCGACGCATAATATGTTCCCCACCTGAAAACCCCACAGGTCCCAAAACGTGTTTGGAAGAAGTGGGAGAGTATGGGCAAACACTAGAAATTTACCCATTCTTTTTAATGGCTTTACCATGGCCACCCGACATTAGATCTGTGTCCAACCTTGGCCACCCCAGAGTCATGGCGGCGCTACTGTGAGTGGGAAGGAGGGAGTGAGAGCTTACGTGTGATTTGGGGTTGTTTAGTCCTCCCTGCAAAGTAATGGTATTTGCCTCGTTATCTTTCTACCTTATATAACGTCAGATCAGCTATATAGCCAGTGCTGTGGCTACTGAGGAGCACGTGCCCCCCATGAGAATCCGGAACCCACCAGGTGGCCCCTACTGGCCATGGCTGCCGTAATCAGCTTGAACCTGTGACTGACGATATGTAATGCACATAATACCCTTTTATGTGGCATCAGAATGCCCCTGAGTGTCGCTTGCCGTAGTGCCCCCCCCCCATACACAGCTGTGTATGGGGGGGATATCCCCATTGTTAGATACCTAGCTACGCCACTGCATATTCGCCTACATACATTATATGTATGTATGATATGATATGTAGACAATGATGTGGAGCCCAGCCAGTGTCCGCGGTGAGATCCATAACGCTAACCAACTCCTATATTTCCAGATCCTGCCTCAGTGCTAGCCCAACCAGGCTGTGATGGCAGGCCTTCCTTGGCAGCGAGGGCCGATGGGATAGGAGGAGGAGAGAAGAGGACCTACGAAGTGATACTAAGTCACAAGAAGATGATGATGGGTGGCGGGGAGGTGACCCAGGGAGCACACCTTAGCAGAGCCGCGCGTGTGTGTATGTGTGTGGTGCTGGCCTGAGGTATTTACCTATATATATATATATATATATATATATATATTATATATATATATATATATATATATAATATATATATATATATATATATATATATATAGTTGTATTTACTTAGTTGTTATATGATTATATGCTAATAGGTATGCCAACTATGCCGTGAATACTTTTGGCATCTATAATTTCACTGTCCAGGCTAGTCCACATATCAATGCACCGATAGGGAAAGGTGTATGTGTGTGTGTGTGTGTGTGTGTGTGTGTATTTACCTAGTTGTATTTACCTAGTTATGCTATGCGGGAAATGGGTTGCACTGGTGGGGTCCCGTCTCCTTGTCTCATTGGGTCAATCTTAGCGTTAAAAACATGAATACTTTTGGCATCTATACTTCTAAATTCAATAGGCTCTACATTTGAATGAGTGGTCCCTGTAGTGTGTTCACTGTCCCTAGGGTCTCGGGACAGTGGAATTCAATAGGCTCATAGGCTCAAATTATCTAAGGACATTATCTAACACATTATGTAGCTTCCATGCCTGTGATTATTAGGAACAATTTTATATTTTATTAATGAGGAAAATAATGTATTCCTATATGATAGCTGCATAATATCCCTGTGCTGCATATCACTACAAGCAGTTTATCTGTATAACCAAGTTAGCTATGACCTTTATGTTGGCCTTTATGCCGTATTTGTCCTGTTGATCATATCATGAAAGTTTGTGCGAAGAGTTCCTTAAAGCCGTCAATATCACTGATCCGCTGTGTTGCGATACGTAGTGTACACTATGTATCGCAACACCTGACAACACAGCGGATGAATGATTATTTATTGTCTGAGGAGAGAGTTATCATCAAGCAAAGCCATAGGCCATGTTTGAGGTCGCTGTGAGGGTCTGATATAATGCTCACTATCGTAGGTATCAAGATTTAGAAATAGTGTTTAGAAGCTGTAGATTAGACTTACGTATGTATTATAATGGATGGAAGGATTTTCATAAGTAAATGATGCCGTGATGACATTCACAAGGCTATTAGATAGGGTCCCTGTGTGATCAAAAGAAAAGAAAGGAAGTGTTCGAGAATGTCATGCTATTGCCTCTGTGTAGACCTGGCACGCGTAGTGATGATCGATGGGCAGGGGAACCAGGGCAAGGGTTGAGCTGTTAATGTCCTACTAGTGTTGCTGTTAAGACATCCTGCAGGGAACCAAGAGAAGATAGCCAATTAACCTCTACCTATACAAGGTGAGGTGAGCAGACATGGGGCATTGTGAGTGTGTGGAGCCACGCACCTTTCTTATCTACCCATCAATGTTGCCTATGCTTTTCACATTTTTACATTCCTTAGGGGCAGGCGGTGGCAGAGTGGTTAGCGCCTGCAAGTGGCGTGCTCGGTGAGCCAGAGTTCAATCCCTGAAGCTGCCAAAATCCACTGAAAATTTTTCTGCATCGTCGAGTGGCCTAAGAACACCCACATGCTGCCCACTAACTCTATCTTCGACGGCGAGTGCATGGGAGGACACAGGGGGGCGGCATGAGCCTCTAATCTCAGGCGTCACTATAACAATCCTGCCTGTGCCACCACGGGCGAGGGTCAACCATCACAGCCACCCTGAATGTGTTTGGTGAGAATATGTTTGGTAAGCAAAATATTTGTGTATTGTTTAAAATGTGTCTCTAAGATGGCCACCACCTCTCCTTTAAAGTAATCGTTCAGACCTTTTCATCATTCTTGATTTAATGCAATCAAAGTATAGCCATTAGCGAGTATATCAACAATATGGTGTCACTTTTTGCATCCAGTCAGCCGTTTTTAAATAATCCGCAATCAAAATCTGCAAATTCCCCGAGCTTCCAAAACGCCCCTCAAGACTTGCAGACGACGCAGCACGGCTCGGTAAAGTCACAGGAGGAAGCCTCCTCTTCCCGTGCTGATTAGAAGCACGTAAACACAAGAGATAATTATAGTACTTGGAGATTTTTGGGTATTTCTGATAGATTTTTTTTGCGATATGCCACATGCATGCATCCTTTATGGGTGCAGCAAGACAGCTGTGCCTTTCGAGAAAAGTTTGCACACGTTTCCGACTGATACGACAACGTTAAATGTGTTAAAAATATTAGTGCGGCCGACTAGGGCAGATTGGAACGGGAAGTTGAAATTGGCAAGGATTTGTAGTGACGCACGCACGCACGCACGCACGCACGCACGCACGCACGCACGCACGCACGCACGCACGCACGCACGCACGCACGCACGCACGCACGCACGCACGCACGCACGCACGCACGCACGCACGTTGTGTGTAAGGGGTTGTTGTGTGTAAGGGGGTTGTTGTGTGTAAGGGGGTTGTTGTGTGTAAGGGGGTTGTTGTGTGTAAGGGGGTTGTTTTGTGTAAGGGGTTGTTGTGTGTAAGGGGTTGTTGTGTGTAAGGGGTTGCTGTGTGTAAGGGGTTGTTGTGTGTAAGGGGTTGTTGTGTGTAAGGGGTTGTTGTGTGCAAGGGGGTTGTTGTGTGTAAGGGGTTGTTGTGTGTAAAGGGGTTGTTGTGTGTAAGGGGTTGTTGTTGCCGCTAACATCTGTTCGTCCGCCTCGTATTCTGGTTCAAACATATAGGGTTGGGCTCCCTTCACAATCTGAGGTTCGTTTTCCTCATATTATACGCGAGCAGCGTCATTTATTTCGGTCTCAGATTGAGCATCGTACTCTAGAGATCTGTAACACCGACAGATTCACTGTCTGACACCGAAGTACATCGATCATCATCACATTTGCCGGGGGGACAGGTGTCCACGCAGGGAGAAGACTGCTTTTACATTCTCCGTTTACATTGCTCATTTACTTTACATTAATTTACATTCTCCGCTCACTCCGTGACGTCATCAATAATATTCGTAGCCCCTGTTGGAGGGAAGAAAAAAAAAATCGCGCGATTGTTACAAAAGTCGTGTTTTTACGGAAATAAGGCCTGGAAATCAATATTGGGTTGTATATGGGTCATATAACAATGTATTTGAAAGTTAAGTCTCAGTAGGTCATGTCAATCCATAGTATATTTTTTCCTATAGTATATATTTATAATCCGTTATATTTTACATAGTATAATATTATATATATTATATATATAGAATATATATAATATATATATATATTTACCATAGTAATATATATATATTATAATATATTACATAGTATATCATATATATATATATATATATAGTATATATATATATATTTACATAGTATATATATACTATAAGATATATATATATATATATATCGAATATATATTTACAATCATTATATATAGTATATATATATGATATATTATATATTACATTATATTTACATAGTCATATATATATATATATTTCATCGTCTATCTCTATACTATCTCTATACTATATATATATCTATATCTATCTATCATATATCTAAATATATCTATATATATACATATAATATATATAGTTATATATATATCATATATTATCGATCTAAAATATATATATATATACATAGTATATATATATATATATATATTATATATATATATATTATATATATAATAATATATATATTATCGTCTAATATATATATATATAATATATATATATATTATCTTCTATTATATATTATATAATATATATACATTACATATACACACAATGTTAGAAGTCTCTCGAACTCTCTTAATCTCCATGATTATTTTCCAGGCGTGAACAGCCGTCCAACAAGTGGAGGGTGGAAGGCGGCCCCTCCACGCCAGATGGAGGGCCGCCGAGGCTTTGGTCCTGTTCTGGTGGTCTCCCTCCATGAATATTGTTGTCTGGTGGTCATCCTCGCCTCTTGGGTCTCTCCATGAAGATTGTTGTCTGGTGGCCTCCCTCGCCTCTTTGGTCTCTCCGTGAAGCTTCTTGGTCTGGTGGTCCTTCCTCTCCTAGAGTGTGGTCTGTTCTGCCATCATACCGTCTGTTCACCTGAATTAAAGAATAATGTGGAAGCCGGTGTATTTGCTTTGGGGGCCGAGCAATAACATGTTCATCAAGTGTATAGTTCAGGGAAATGTGTTTATATTCAGCACACCCAACCCATTATATGGCGAATACTACTATGACAAGTACAAGAATGAACACATGGCAAAGGGTATTGTCAGAAAGTATAGGCACCGAAGGAAAACACGGGATGGGGAAGAAAAACGTCCATTGCTACAATATGTTGATTACATTCCCCATAAATCTGTACTCACTATGCGATCAGAGTTCCCCCCCGAGTGTTGGTCTTGAATAACATAGGGTGTTAACCCTTGAGGCCCAGCACGTAATTTTGAAAAAAATTGTAATTTGGGTACATTAGCCTTAGTTTTAGGCGACTATAAGTAATATTTTATAGATATGACCTGTTTAGTATCTTTGTCCAATAACTAATTTGGTCATATTCAGTTACTATTTGGAATTTTTAATGGCTAACACATACTTTTTTATAACGAAGGAAAGATCTGGGCGTGAAGGGTTTAATATCCTCCTCCAACCACCTCTTCCTCCACTTTTCTTTACCTGCCACCCAAGCTTCCAAAATGCTACCAAGTAGCTCTGTCTCTTCCTGGTGACAAGGTCCAAGTCTAGTTAATTGTATTGAAGGGAAATCTGCATCATCACGGCACCTACAGCTCAACAAAACCTTGGTTGCCTTGTTGGGCAGTTAATGTTGATAAGAGAAGACATTTTGACATTGCTATTTGCCAGGAAGAAAAGGTCTGGACCGACCTAAATGACCTCAATCACACACAATCCTCTGCGACCTGTTCATGACTTTCGAGTACTAGCGAACCCTTTCAATAGAATTAAAAAAAAATACTACAAAACTATTAACACACACTATTTTTTTTTATTAGAACTCACATTTACTGACATTTATACTTAATACGTTACAGGTCAAGAATTATTGTCAAACCGTCAATAGGTAAGGGCTGTGAAGGAAATAGGGAAAGGTTTAGTGTTTCGAAGCAGTGTTGACATAGTTTGAGGCTGTCTGAGTAATCGGTACGAGACGACACTCGAGGGCGCGCCACGCTCAGGCACGGTGTGTGGCAGGGCAGGCATCCGGGATAGAACAAAGACATGTGTTACAGGCACTGGGAGAGGCAGAGCATGACCTTTGGCCAAACAACGCTTATTTTGTTCTGTTTTTATATTTCTGCAGCGTAAGTTAGTTAGAGAGAGAAAGGGAGGGAGTGGGAAAGATCGTGGGAAATGAGATGGCGGTCTAAGAAGGGGGCAGGCCACCTTGAAAGCTTACGTCCCACCCCTGCAGGTTCTATGCAAATTTTAAACCATTTCTCTTAAAGACTATGCTTGGCCACCCCACATCTGTGTCCAGCCTTGGCTACACAGTCGACTTTCTGGGGCGCTACTGGAGAGGGGAGGGAAGCTTACGTGTGATTTGGATTTGTAAAACAAATTCCATGGGGATGCCATTGAATATATAGCTTACAAAGCTTACAAATAATATATAAATGCCTTAAAAATAGTTTGTTTACCCTTCGAATTCCTTCTTATATCATGAATAACCGTGGACTGCATGTTGCTGAAGGCAAAATATACAAAAAAGTCGAAGGCGAGGTGTTTAAACGCTATATACTATACTCGTGCAAATCATCTTCTCTGTTACACAAACATGGTATTCACCGGGCAGGAGTTAAAAAAACCCAACCCACGGGGTCGCACAAAGTTTCCATAGCACATCTGAGTCTGGTTGTTGAGGCAGCCTCCGCCAAGCGCTGCTCAACACAGACGTATGAATGTGCTATTGTAAACTTTTGCCGACCCCGCTTGGTTGTGAGTTTTAGGGCAGCGAGCTAGCTATCAGTCTTCCTTCCTTCAATAGCACATCATGAGTCTGGTTGTTGAGCAGCCTCCGCCAGCGCTGCTCAACAACCAGACGTATGATGTGCTATTGAAGACTTTTTGCCGACCCCGCTTGGTTTGGGGGGGGTGGTTTAGGGCAGCGAGCTAACTATCACATGTCTTCCTTCCTATTAATAGCACATCATAAGTCTGGTTGTTGAGCAGCCTCCGCCAGCGCTGTGGAACAACCGACGTATTATGTGGCTATTGACATTTTTCCGACCCTCCTTGCTTAGGGTTTATGGGGCAGCGAGGGGTATCAGTTTTCCTTCAATAGAACATCATAAGGCCGATGGTTGTTCAGCAGCGGTGGTGAAGCTGCTCTCTTTCTCTCACTCTCGTCGCCCTAGCTGCTAACTAGCTCGCTTTTGCCATCTTTCGCTCTCCTTATCCATTCCTGGCCATATGACTATACCATTTTAGTACTTACCGATCTGCTCTCGTCTCCAAACAGGCTTCCTCGGTTGCCATCCTCTGCTCTGACAGTATTGTTCCTCACTTTATCAAACTCACGGGTAAGTAATCTTAGGTCATTATAGTTAGCAGAACAAGTCTTTTTCCTCAACATTAAAACAATAGTGCCAGTGACCTAGTTTGTGTAGTATAGTCACATTGACCTCATCATTGTATCTTATATCTATAGGATGAAAACATAAAACTACTATTAACCTGATTTGTTTATTACTTGAACCATCATAGACTCAGTGTGGCTGATATCCCAAATGTGGTGGATTGAGTTGTTGTTTGTGGTGGTGGTGGTGGTATGGGTAGTAGTTAGTATTTTAGTGGTGGTACTGGTGTAGTTGTGATGCTTGAACAGCCCTGGTACAACTGAGATTGCGAGAGCGGCCGAGGGCTGAGTGCACGAGAACTAGACTCTTTTAATGAGTAGAATGGCGGTGGTGGTGGTAGCGGTGGGTGTGTGGCGGCGGTGGCTCCCATGTTTCCCCTCCCATCGACTTGAGTCCCCGGCGGGTGGTGTGGGGGCACGGGGAGTTAAAACGTTTGTCGCGTGACACAGAGGTCGCCGCTGGGTTTGGGGGTAGCCGGGGCGAGGAGTCCTGTGTACTGGGTGACACTCTTGGGGATAACCAAGAACAGACTTTAATATTTTTATATAGCCCGTCAGGGTGGCAGGTTGGTAGAGACGTGAGTTTCCCAATGTTCAGCGTCCCTGTGCATTTCGGTCAGCGTTCGAGTCCGCCTAGTTGCATCTGACGTGGCGGCGCTTTGTATAGTCATAACCTTGTAGTTGGTACTTGCAAAGTGGGTCCTAGATAGATGAAAATCTTACCTTATCTTAATATTTTTTATAGAGTTATTTATCAAGACTTGAAGATGAGTGGGACCAATCTAAGATGAATAGTTTCTATAGGTGGAGGGATGGGTATCGTTCACCGAGGCACCCTTTGGTTACTCAGAGGTAGGGGTACGGGGTTAAAAGGGGGTAAAGGGGGTAAGGGGTTAAAGGGTGTCGTCAATGAGGTGGTAGGTTGCTAAGGTTAGTAGTGATGGTGTTCTTGACAACCATCTTGGTCGCCACACCAGGACAGCAACTAGTAGATAGCAGTGGTGGTTTGTAGTGGTAGTTTTGGATAACCGACACCGCGTCCATTCCACAAACAGGCATCACCAGGTCATTCATTACGTATCCTCCACTGGCTTTGGGAAAACCATGGAACAAACACTAAGGAGAAGTTTGTATGACCATCGTCGTGCGAATCAAATTTACTGCAAGTGGTTCCCAGATTGTTCCTAACTGGTGGCAGTGATCCCTTTATCCGGGTAGCCTACACTGAACACCAAGAGCAGAGTTGACGAACCGACTTCAGGCCACCGTGACAGGGTGTGAGGAGGAGGGGATGAGGGTTTGGGGAGACATCATAGCTCTCATAATATACTACAAGAATCTCTTTTCACGCCCTCCTCCCCGCCTCCTCCCGCCACTGTCTAACAAAGAGTGGCCACTGTAGCTACTGTGAGACACCTTCCTTCCTACCCATGAACGGAGACATTACAATTTTTTCGGATCCATTTCCTTTCACAATCAAGTCTATTGACAAAAACCCTGAATGATATTTCAAATTGTCAATAAAAACCCTGATATTAAACTCAAACCAATTGATTTCAAAAGCAGAAGACAATAAGTTACAGTCACCCTTTCTCGATCCTCCACCCCTTCCTCACGCCCACTTGGCCTACTCTAGTCAGACAACTAAAACGTACCTCCCCTTCCTCCCCGCGAAGCCCTTCCCTATCTCCCCCTTCCAGTTCCCTCATACCTCACTTCTACTCCTCCTCCTACTAAGAACCCTTGCCTCCAGGTCTCCCCTCATGACCCTCCAGTTGAGACCATGGCTATGATCGATGAGTACCTCGCTCGAGTCCGCAGAACATGACCCCTTTGCCCTCTTCACAAACCGCCTCATCATCCGACTTCTGTCTCAACCCTCATCTCAGCTGAGCTACATCCTAATCCCATCCCACCTTCGCCTACACACTCTTCCTCCTAATGACCCCAACTTCCCCACTGCCCCCCTCTTCCCCACCTCCCCATCTTTTTCTCCGCTGCACTCCTTCCACCCTTCCCTCTGATCCCCCGCCATGTACTCTCCCTCTTCTCTACTCCTCTGACCGTCCCGCTGTTAAGTCTCTTTAACTTCCTTCCTCTTGCCTGTACAAAGAGATTCCTCTTTTGTCCTCAACCATCCCATCCCTGTCCCCCCGTCGCCACCCCCTTACCCTACTGACTGTACTTTAACCTACTACACTCTTGATCCCCCACCTGATATCGCTGATCCTGTAACCCTCTACTCCGGCCGCTACCATTCCACTATCATCACCCGCTAACTTTTCACTCTGTCCTGTTCTCATTGGAACATTCACGCTTCCGATCCCACAGACAGACCTTTGTCTCTTATTTCTGCTATAAGGCTCAAGTTATCTGCATCACAGGAGACTTTCTTTACTCACCCTACCGACCCATTTCCCAATTTATGATGATCTTCCCCCAACAAATACACATCCTTCCTCTGTCTAACCCTCTGCTATAACGTTCCATTCTTTCCTTCCCTTCCCACCGTTTTCACATCTTTCTCTGTGACCCCTCCCCTTCATTATGCCTTTGCCATGTGCCATATGACCTCCGATGTCTGGCACATTTTCCCTTTAGCATTAAATCAATCATCACTAGTTCCAGCAAGAATCAACATTGAAAGCCAAAACACGTGTATTTCTCTGGATGTAAAATAATAAACTGAAAAAGCAATTAAGCACAGAGCACTTCCAAACCTGAAGACAACATTGGACTTCAGTTTTTCTAACAATAGTACGCAAGAAAGTTTCTCAGTTTCTTTCCACCGAAGTCATCAGTGGTGCACACTAATTCAAGGTTGAAGGGCCGGGCGTTGAGAAGTCTTCGTACATATCTAAACATAAGCTATAACTGTGAGTGTGATGGGCCCCTCTATCTTACTGCCTTGTTACGCAAACTTAATTTCAGGTAGCGAAATTGTTGAGATTTTAGTTTTGATTCTCCTAATTTCAAGGTCTGATTCACTCGTTCAACTCTTTTCCTGGCTTTTCCCTTTGGCAAGGGGGCAGCGTATAGGGCCCACCACTGTAGTTTATAAAGTTATTGTCGCGAGAAAAACATTTACATACATTATCTTGAAAACCAAGTGCTGTTTAAGTATAATAGATGACCATGGGCACCATTGGTGATGTTTATGGTATAATAGATGACACAGGATTGTGGCACCAGTGGTGCTGTTTTAAGGTTAATATCTGACACATGATGGCACCATTGGTGCTGTTTTAAGTAAATAGATGACATGTGCTACCCTTAGTGTTGTTTAAGGTATATAGATGACACATGTGGCACATTGGTGATGTTTACAGGTCTAATAGATGACACACTGTGTCACCATTGGTGATGGTGAATGTAGACATTGAATGTAGTGGCAGTAAACATAGTTGTAGGATCCTCAATTGACTGGTGTCCGCTGCATTCATGTCTATAACTTAGTTGAGTGTAACTTAATTGAACTCTCAATCACCAATCATATCGTAAATGCAGCTCGGTTTGGAGTATGGCATAATATAAATATCTTTTTCTACTCTCATTTGTCACTGATCTACATGTAACGCACCTGCGAAACCAAATACATTATCTGCCAAGAATCTGTGAGCTGCTGCACCACACAGCCCGTGACTCAGTAGTCAGCCAGGCTGAGGGAAATGATACTAAAATAAATTTGATTAACAACATTTACAGATAACACAGGCCGTCTCGTGCTCTAGAGCCAGTCCGTGTTAGACTGTGGGCTGCTGTTCAGAGTGACCTTCTGGGACCAGGCAGCCTAGGGATGCCCCCTGGCTGAAGGCAGGGCGGCGGGGAGAAGCAGCCCCACGGTAACACGACCAGGCGAGGACTTTAAACACGTCTTTATTGCGGAGGCACAGGCTTTTCCCTACTGGCTTTCTTCATCAGTCATCGTTCTGTGTGAGTATAGAGAACCACACACAGACCCGCACAGCAAGTGAGTTCAGTGACCGCACCGACCTGTTGCTTCCCTGACCATGAGGGGGCTTTAATCAACACCTAACGTGGCGGAGGCGCACAGAGCTGCAGTCACTGACTTTCGTTTGGGCATCTTCAGTTTCCTGTACACCTGCTCTCCACACCTTCCCTTCTTTGTAACTGTGTCCATCTTGGCGGTCCACAACCCTCGGCAACACTGCGTCTCGCGTGGAGACAAGGCGTTCTAGGAAGGGTGTACACGCGTATGTACATGTGCATTGATGCCACGCATACCACAGACATGCAGTGATATCAGGTGTGGTGGATATGCATTGCAGACACAGAAACCCTTAAAACTTAAAACCAAGAAATGACTGCAAAAACATTGTAACTAGTGGCCATAATGTGATATGAACAGATTTTTACACAATGCTATACAGCAAATCAATAGTCGGGGAACGCGGTATTGGTGGTTAGCGTCTCCGACTGGGCGTTCCTCGGTGAACCGGTTCGATTCCCCGAAGAAACCCAAACCTTTCTGCAACCGTCGAAGTGGCCTAAGAAACACACACATGACTGTTGCCTGCCCATCAAACCTCTACACCTTCGATTGCGAGTGCCTCGGAGGACCACAGGGTGGCGGCAGGACCTCTAATCCAGGCGCTATAGCACAAATGAGAATGCACCGACCATTCCATAGGCTAATAATGGAATACATTAATTACCCACCTGTGCAAGTGGTAAAGTTCCCAACATAGGTAATCATAGTGAAGGAATTTTTCATTTATAGTGAGGGGGGTGTTGCCGGGGGCGCGGAGGGGTTGGGGGGGGGGCCGAGGAGAGAGGTTAGCAGGGTGGGGATGCGGCTGGGGGGGCAGGGGGCTGCCACCCTAGCTGCCGGCACACAGGTGGCTGGGGCTGCACGGAACAACTTCTACAGTCACCTGAGAGAAGTATTTAAATGTTCATATGGTACTAAAAAAATCAGTGGGCATTTGAAAAGAAACGAAGTAGTAGCAGTAACACATGATAATCTTTTTGTTTTTTTGTAGAGTTGGGACTATTGATCCCCTGTAGTGTGGTTTCTTCCCTTTCCCTTTGTCGGGTCTGAGGTGGGGGGCGCGGAGGGGGTTGGCGGAGATGGTGAAAAGGGAGGATTTTTTTTTTTATGATAGCATTTTTCCTTGCTACATTATAATATTTTCCCTTTCATTAAAAAAATTAACAAAAAATTGCTCCAACAATGTACAAAATAAACTTTGCGTACAAAAAACCATATAGTAACAATGGTCCTTATTTTCCACAAACTTTGTACTGGTTAACTAAAACAGGGAGCCTGATGGTGGTGTCTCGCGTGCCCCACCGGCCACGTGACTGGGGCGGCCTGGGCTAACAGGGGTTCAGGGTCAGAACTCGGTACAAGGAGCCTCCAACCAGGTCCCCAGTGTGGACACACGCACACACTAACCATGCACACGGCACGTACTACTCAGTTACTGCCCCACGCACGCACCTCTTTGTCACAGCGGTCAGGGCCCGGGCGGGGAGGAGCGGCAACGGCACTCGGCTTTCCCGCCAAAAACCCAAAATAATCCTCTATAATGTGGGAACAAGAACAGAGACCACAAGGCATACACAAAAATATCAAATCCAACCGGCCAGGCAGACTCCGAGTGCCGGCCCCCCAGCACCCGGGTCCCAGAGAGCAAAACAAGCAAGCAAACGAAGTCAAAGTTGGGGAGAGCCGCCGGTCCTAAGCTCCAGTGTCGCCTTCTCTTTGGTATGTGGCTCGGGTGGTGGTGGCAACGGTGTGCTCCCCCCGGCGGCCGTGACCTCACTGGTGCATCTGCGCTCTGCGACATCAGCGGACCCCAGCTGGGACGCCCGGTGCTGCCGCCGCCGCTGCTGGAGGGCGCGGATATCTGTATGATCGCTCTGATGCGCCGCTGGGCAGACTGTGGAAGGAAAGGACGAGTTAGCAAAGTAAAGGGATGTCAAGTGCCTATCCCTATCATGGGGACGTCACCTATCACCCAAAGTAACTTTACCGTAAAGTTACTTTGCTATCCTCTATAGCGGAGTCAGTAGCGAGCTTTAAAAGGAGGCTAGATAATTTCATGGATGGGGATGAAAGGTGGATGTAGGTAGTATTAAGTAACAGGAACTACCACGTGTAGGTCTCACTGCCTCTTGTAGCTTCCTTATTTTCTTATCACTGATCGAATGCCTGGCCAACAATAATACACTCGGGCTATTTATAAAATCAAGAACATACACCTACAGTGGTCACTAAATGTTGTGGCAGGACATTAAAACCTTCACAACTACAGACAGCTTTCAACAGACCTATAGTATATCTCTGTGTGGGCCAAATTAATGCACCTAACCTCCTTTAATGCAACATCACCTTACACACTTTTTAATGTTTGTACAAGAGTAAGGTGGATGCTGTGGACATGAGAGCAAGATCTACATACGGAAAACAGTGTTGGAATGCTTGAAGGAGCGAGGGGATGAGAGACTGAATGGAGTAGTGCGAGAGTGGAGTGAATAGACATGAGCAAATGGAGATTTATCTGTCGTTTATCTGACTAGATTCTTCCGCAGCAGCTTGGCCCTTCAGTCTGTCCCCCTGCCCACCACACCACCACACTTCCCTTGCCACCACCACACCACCACACTTCCCACCACACCTCCCTCGGGTCGCTGCTCCCCTACCTGCACAGAGAAGAAGGGTCCCACGATGTGCACAGTGGTGTCCTCCGAGGTGGTGGAGCCTTGCTGGAGAAGCTTGATCACGGAGCCCGTCTGCCGCTGGAGGTCACGCACATTCTGACCTCCCTTGCCAATGATACGGCCTACCTGTGGGATCAATGTTAATGTTTAGTGAGGGTGATAATGGGTGGAGGATAAGAGGAGGCTGAATAGATAGATGTTTAGGGTGTATATGAAAGAATAGATAGGAGATATCTAGGATTGATATGAGAATAGATAGATGTATAGGGTGTATATGCGAATAAATATATAATTTTTTCTACATCACAAAGGACTGGCCAAGGGCACAACAAAAAGAGTAACACAAAGGCCGCTTAGTTGCCAGTCCTTATATATAAGACAGTAAGAGAATACAAAAAAAGAGGGGTTGGCTAATTTAGTTCGGGAGGTGTCTTGTTACTCTTCTCTTGAAAAGATTTAAGTCGTAGGAAAGTGGAAAAATAGAAACAGGAAGAGAGTTCCAGAGTTTACCAGTGAAAGGAATGAAAAAGTAAAGATACTGATTAACTCTTGCATTAGGAAGATGGACAGAATAGGTATGAGAATGAGTAGAAAGTCTTGTGCAGCGAGGCCGCGGGAGGGGGGGGAGGAATGCAGTTAGCAGGTTCAGAAGAGCAGTGAGCATGAAAATAACGGTAGAATATAGCAAGTGAAGCAACATTCCGGCGGTGATTTAAAGATTGAAGACAGCCAGTCAGAGGAGGGGAGTTGATGAGACAAAAAGCTTTGACTCGACCCTGCTTAGGAGAGCTGTATGAGTGGATCCTCCCCAAACATGTGAGATATACTCCATACATGGGCGGATAAGGCCCCTGTAGAGAGCAAGGAGCTGGGGGGAAAGAAAAAAAAGGACGCAGACCCCACAGGACCCCTAACTTCTAAGAAGTGTTTAAAAAAGCAAGAGATGAATGTGAGTTTCCAGTTCAGATTTTTAGTAAAGGATAGTCCTAGAATGTTTATTGTAGAAAGAGGAGATAGTTGAGTGTCATTGAAGAAGACGGGATAGTTGTTTGGTAGGTTTTGTCGAGTATAGGGAAGAAATTGGGTTTTTGAGGCATTGAACAAAACAAGGGTTTTCTTTGCCGCAATCAGAAAATATAGAAAGATCAGAAGTTTTGGCGCTCGGTGGCATCTCTCCGTGAATCACTTAGTTCCTGTTGAGTTGACGCCTAATAAAAGACGTTGAAAAAAGCAGGGTAGAATCATCAGCGTAGGAGTGGATAGGGCCCTTTGAAATTAGACAAAGAAGATCATTAATGAATATTAAGAGAGAGTAGGTGATTTGAACAGAACCCTGGGAACACCACTATTGATAGATTTAGGAAAAGAAAAAAATGTCCGTTACATAAGCTGCAAAAGAACGGTTTGAAAGGAAACTTACGATGAAGATACAGAGAGAAGGATAGAAAACCGAATGAGGGTAGTTTTAAAATTAAAGATTTGTGCCAGACTCTATCAAAAGCTTTTGATAGTCAAGGGCAACAGCAAATGTTTTCAACGAAACCCCTAAACGAGGGTGAAACCCAAAATTTAGTTAGGAAAGCTAGAAGATCGCCAGTAGATCGCCCTTTACGGAAAAACCCTACTGACGATCAGATAGAAGATTGTGAGCAATAGATGCTTAAGAATCTTCTTATTAAGTATAGATTCAAAAAATTTAGAATGGCAGGAAGTCAAAAGCTATAGGACGGTAGTTTGAAGGATTAGAACGGTCACCCTTCTTAGGAACAGTTTGGGTTTTGAGCAAAACTTCCAGCAAGAAGGAAAGGTGGAAGTAGATAGACAAAGACGGAAAAGTTTGACCAGGCAAGGGTGCAAGCACAGAAGCACAGTTTTTGAGAACAATAGGAGGGACTCCGTCAGGACCGTAAGCCTTCCGAGGGTTAGGCCAGAAAGGGCAAAGAAAAAAATCATTACGAAGGATCTAATGACAGGTAAATTATCAAGAGGGTGGAGGAGGAGGAACAAGCCCTTCAATCAACCAGAGAGGAATTTTCAGCAAAGGTTTGAGCAAAGAGTTCAGCTTTAGAAATAGATGAGACAGCTGTGGAGCCGTCTGGGTGAAGCATTGGAGGGAAAGATGCAGAAGAACAATTGTTAGAGATGTTATATTTGCTATATGCCAGAAGTCACGAGAGGAATTTGATTCAGAAAGATTTTGACATTTTCTATGAATGAAGGAGTTTTTGGTAAGTTGAAGTATAGATTTGCCATGATTACGGGCAGAAATATAAAGGGCATGAGTTTCAGGAGATGGATGGTTACGGTACCGTCTGTGCACCGCCTCTCTATCTCGAACAACTTGAAAACAAGCAGAGTTAAACCAAGGTTGACGGGCTTTAGGATTAGAGAAAGTGTGTGGAATGTACGCCTCCATGCCAGAGACTATGACCTCAGTTATGCGCTCTGCACTTTACAGGTCATATCTATAAAATATTGCTTATATTCACTAAAATCGTCTAATGGTTGCCAAATTACAATGGAAATTACGTTCTGGGCCTCAAGGGGTTAGCAATGTGAGATGTATTGGAGGTTTGTGTAGTGGGTGAAACTGTTGGGTAATAGTAAATACATTCTACAGAGTTGCTTGTTCGTACGAGTCTAAAAGTGTAAGTATAGATTAATAAATGCTTCAAAAATATAATCTGGTGTGAGGCAGGAATGTGTAATGCCACAACGGTTATTCAACACATTATTGGATCGAATGGTTAAATAAACTAAATTATCTACATGGAAAGATCAGAAATGATTCTGTAGCCGTTAGACAAGGTGGATCCTCATGTTTGTGGTGCCACTGTACCATTGATCGAGTAAGAAGAATATACAAAACTTTATATAGTGTTAGTTTATATAGTGTTAGTTTATATAGTGTTAGTTTATATAGTGTTAGTTTATATAGTGTTAGTTTATATAGTGTTAGTTTATAGAGTGTTAGTTTATAGAGTGTTAGTTTATAGAGTGTTAGTTTATAGAGTGTTAGTTTATAGAGTGTTAGTTTATAGAGTGTTAGTTTATATAGTGTTAATTTATATAGTGTTAGTAGTTTGATATTTTCAAAATCAATGTGAGCAAAAATTCCTGTAAGATGAATATTTCAGAAGAGTAAGTCGGAAGCAATTCAATTTGTAGATCAAATGATGGAATGACAAAAGCAATGTAAAATGATAATGGATTGACAGCTAATGAGAGATGCCGGAATTTAAAGGTCTTTATCCTAGGCAAATATGGGAACATGGAAAGAGACGCAGAAACAAAAGACCCACAGAGTCTTCTCTGCTGGCTGGGTTTTCTTCCAAAACTTATCTGCCGGTGAATAAAGTGTGTATGAAACCAGAAGTTTGTTCTGTGAACTGTTGCAAGGCGGAGAGCAGGTGATCCTTGGGATGGGTGATGAGGAGGACAGCAGTCCGGAAGTCAAAGGTAGCGAATTCATGGATAACAGTTTCCTCCCATTAACGTATGCAAGTTCAGACCTCAATGGAATCATTGCCCGTTAGTCTAAGATTCCCAAGCCGGGGCAATAGATGTACCTGATGGGTGGCGGCGTGGAACAGAACGGATAGCGAGTGATGAAATGTATAGGGATCGATGTGGGTAATGATAGTAGACTCTCTAAAGTGCACTAAGGAGGGGGCGGTGACAGTTGTGAGGTTGACGCGTCACAGATGGCTTGAACACCTGGTCAGAAATAGGGGAGTTTGAACATGAAGACAAGAAAAGTAAGGAATGCTGAGAGAGTAAGAGGACGACCCTGAGCATCGTATCAGTTTTTTTAACCCCTTGAGACACGTACGTAATTTTTCAGTTGGTAATATCCATCATCAACGATTTTACATGAACAGCAGCAATATTATATATTAGACCTGTTTAATATCCATGTCCATTTCTTAATTTGGTTTAGGTTAGTTACTTTTTTCGTAAATATATGTCTTGATAACGAGACAATTTCATATAACAAAGGAAAGATCTGGCGTGAAGGGGTTAAGGGAGCCACTTTATTTGAAACACAAACAAAGCCTCACCACCGCAAGGCCTAGCTTGGCTTAAAGACTGCCAGTGGCTCATCGTGTCACCCTAGGGAACACTTGGGTGGTGGTGGTGGTGGTGATGGAATGTTTGAACCTGAGTATACTGGAACTAGTTTTCTTGTGGAGTGAAGGTCTTGGGTGTCAGAAAAGGATGTGGTGAAGGTGTTGATGAGGGTGTGATGGTTGTACGTGAGGGATGTGATGGGTGTGACGTGAGGGGTGTCATGGGGTGTGTACGTGAGGGTGTGATGGGTGTTGCGTGAGGGTGGTGATGGTGTGACGTGAGGCGTGAATGGGTGTGGCGTGAGGGTGTGATGGGTGGTGACGTGGAGGGTGTGATGGGTGTGACGTGGGGTGTGTGGGTGGGGACGTGAGGGTGTGATGGGTGTGACGTGGAGGGTGTGATGGGTGTGACGTGAGGGTCTGAATGGGTGTGACGTGAGGTGTGATGGGTGTGACGTGAGAGTGTGACGTGAGGGTGTGATGGGTGTGACGATTGAGGTCTGACGTGAGGGGTGTGATGGGTATGACGTGAGGGTGTGATGGGGTGTGAACGCTGGGATGGTGTGTGGAGTGTGAACGTAGAGTGTTTATGGGTGTTACGTGGGGTGTGACGTTGAGGGTGTGAGGGTGTGCCGTGAGGGCCTTGAGGGTGGTGATGGGTGTGACGTGAGGGTGTCTGGTTTTGTGACGTGAGGGTGTGATGGGTGTGACGTGAGGGTGATGGGTGTAAACGTGGGGTTGTGACGTGAGGGTGTGATCGGTGTAGACGTGGATGGTGTGACGTAGGGTGTGATGGGTGTGACGTGAGGTGTGACGTGGAGAGTGGTGACGTGATGTGGTGGACGTGAGTATGTGATGGGCTGTGACGCGAGGGTTGTGATGAGTGTGACGTGAGGGTGTTGATGGGTGTGACGTGAGGTTTGGTGGGTGTGGACGTGAAGGGTGTTGGATGGTGTGAACGTGAGGGTGGTGATGGGTGTGACGTGAGGGGTGATGGTGGGTGTGACTGAGGGTTTGATGGGTGTGACGTGAGGTGTGATGGGGTGTGACGGAGGGTGTGATGGGTGTGACGTGAGGTGTGATGGGTGTGACGGGAATTGTGATGGGTGTTGGACTCGAGCTGGGTGAATGGTGTGACCGTGAAGGGTGTGATTGGGTGGTTCGTGAGGGTGTGGTGGTTGGGTGGACGTGAGGGTGTGTGGGTGTGACGTGAGGGTGTGATGGTGTTACGTGAGGGTGGTCGATGGGTGTGACGTGATGATGTGATGGGTGTGACGTAGCGGATGTGGATGGTGTGGACGTTGAGATGGACGGGAGGGTTTGGACGTGAGAGTGTGACTGAGTGTGTGACGTGAGAGGTGTGATGGTTGTGCGCGTGAGTGTGCGTGAGGATGTGATGGGTTGACGCGAGGGTGTGTGTGGGAGTGTGACGTGAGGGTGTGATGGTGTTGGACGTGAGGTGTGACGTGATGTGTGACGTGAGAGTGTGACTGAGGGTTGCTGAGAGTGGGCGTGCGGGTGTGACGTGAGGTGGGTGATGGGTGTGACGTGAGTGTTGGACGTTGGAGTATGGGTTAGCGAGGGTGTGACGTGAGTGTGACGTGAGGATGTGATGGGTGTGAACGCGAGGTGTGACGTGAGGGTGTACGTGAGGGTGTGACGTGGAAGATGTGACGGTGAGGGTTTGACGTGAGAGTGTGATGGGTGGTGACGTGAGTGTGACGTGAGGAAAATTGTGAGGTTGTGAACGGCGAGGGTGTGATGGTTGTGAACGTGAGGTGTGATGGGTGTGGACTTGAGGGTGTGAGGTTGTGGACTGGGGTGGTGAGTTTGACGTGAGTGTGTGATGGGTGTTGACGTGGAGGGTGTGATGGGTTGTGACGGGAGGTGTGGATGGGGTGTGCGCGGGGGTGTGATGGGTGTGACGTGAGGGTGGTGATGGGTGTGACGGTAGGGTGGTGATGTGTGACGTGAGGATGTGATGGGTGTGACGCCAGTCTGTGATGGGTGTTGACGTGCGGGTGTGATGGGTTGACGTGAGGGTGTGATGGGGTGTGACGTGTGTGACCTGATGGTGCTGATGGGTGTGCACGTGGGAATGTGATGGGTGTGACGCGTTAGGCTGTGATGGGTGTGACGTGAGGGTGTGACGTGAGGGTTGTGACGTGAGAGTGGGAATGGGTGTGACGTGAGTGTGACGTGAGGTATGTGAATGGGTGTGACGCGAGGGTGTGAGGAGTGTGACGTGAGGGTGTGTGCGTGTGACGTGAGGGTGTGATGGGTGTGACGTGAGGGTTGTTATGGGTGTGACGTGAGGATGTGTGGGTGTGCGTGAGGATGTAGGGATGTGACTGAAGGGTGTGATGGGTGTGACGTGAGGGTGTGATGGTGTGACGTGATGGTGTGACGTGAGGGTGTGATTGGTGTGACGTGAGGAGTGTGACGTGAGAGGTGTGACGTGAGGTGTGTAACGTGAGGTGGTGTAGGGTGTGACGTGAGGGTGTGACGTAGGGTGTGACGTGAGGGTTGTAACGTGAGGGTGTGATGGGTGGATGACGTGAGGGTGTGTACGTGAGGGTGTGATGGGTGTGACGTTGAGAAGTGTGACGTGAGGGTGTGATGGTGTGAGGTGAGGGTTTGATGGGTGTGACGTGAGGGTGTGAGTGGGTGTTGAAGTGAGGGGTGTGCGTGGGGTGTTGGATGTGTGTTGACTTGAGGGTGTTGACCGTGAGGGTGGTGGTTGGGTTGACTGAGGGTGTGAATGGGTGTGACGTGAGGGGTGTGATGGTGGTGCGTGAGGGTGTGATGGGGTGTGACGTGAGGGTGTGAATGGGCTGTGACGTGGAGGGTGTGATGGGTGTGACGTTGAGGGTGTGATGGGTGTGACGTGAGGGATTAAGGGAGGGAAGGGGTTATGCTGCTGTAGTGCCCTTGACTAACCCAGGTGGTAGCTGAGTCACTCAACTGCCCTCCCGCATATCAATCACCTTCTTATGTTTGCTTTTTGTCTTAACCTGTTTCAGAGAAGAATCTTGGATGGTCTAGGCACTCTCGAACTGTGATGTGTTTTGTTGGAAGAAAAAGCAGTGGGTTCATCAGAGACAGAGGAAGGCGACTAGGCAAGGGGCTTTCACATGTGTGTGAACCATGAAAAGTATTATGTGAACAACAATTCTCTGTACGGGGAGGGATATGTCTAGGGAAAAAATATCTCTAGCATGAAAATCGCCATCCCCCGGGGACAACACCTGGGTCTTTTCCCAAGTGGGATTCAAAAGTAGGCTCTTCACCCGGTGGAAAACTTTGTCAGGGTGTAAAACTAGCTGCTACCCCATTAAGCTGCTGAAAAAGTATATACTGTCAATAAACGTTGACATATGTAATATATAGAGCTACAAGATGGTGTGGGCCTACACGTGGCAGTGCCTGTCATAACATTCTTACCACATCCACCCTTCATTCCCTCCATACAACTACTGGTCGTTTTAAAACTCCCTATTAATCTGCACCACAACATAATAACTGAGTAATCCGCTCATCTATCTTCCATTTTGTGAAGAAATTTATGCCTCTATTTCTATAATCCAAGTGTCCTGATCACAATGTTGGTGTGTTGTGGAAGGAGTTTCCCCGTTGTTGGGTGGGTGTGTGGGGACCTTTTTTTTTTTTGTGCAGGGTGGGGCTGAGGTGCCGGGCAAGAGTGGGCTGAGCGTGCCGGGCAGTGGGGCGAGGGTGCCGGGCAAGAGTGGGCTTGAGCTCGTGCCGGGCAAGGGGTGGGCTGAAGGTGCCGGCAGAGTTGGGGCTGATCGTGCGGGCAAGGTTGTGGCTGAAGGGTGCCCGGGCATAGAGTGGGGCTGGAGCGTTGCCGGGGCAAGGGTGTGTCTGAGCGTGCCGGCCAGGTGGGGCCCTGAGGCCGGCCAGGGTGGGACCGTGGGCCATTGTGGGGCAGAGCCAGGGTGGGGGCCGTGGCAAGGTTGGGCATTAACAAACACACAGGTTCCGAGCATCTGCCATCGGCCGTTAAGCACTCACACGGCAACAAAAAAAAATGTATCAATTTTTATTTTAATGACAACTTAACCATCATCTAAGGACTGGTTCCCATAGCCCGCTTCTACCAGCCGCCGTTGTGCCGTTTCCATGGCCAACATGACCGTCACAAAAAGTCCGACCGCAACCGCCGTACGCTGTACGGCTGCCGTACAAAGTTAAAATAAAGTCATCTCTCTCCCGCTCGGTGGTGTCCGCTCGAGCGGGAGGTGCAAACTGTGCCCGGTTTACCACTACAACCACTCAGCGGTTGATGATGGTTGACTCATTGTTTGGCGATTTACGGGCAACACAACGGCCGTTATAAAGCCGTGCTAGTGGGAACCGGCCTTAACACACTGAAGCCTATTAGTGATGCGGCGCTGAGCCTACAGATAAAACTACCTGGATCACTGCCACCTAACCACCTGGTCCCCCCCCCACCCCCCCCGACCCCCCCCTCTATGTGCCCCAATACAAGGTAAGTACGCAACTGACAAATTGTTACTGGTTTTACATGACCACCAAGTTTTCAGGTTTCCACTGTGTGTAGAATGAAGCATTGTATAAGTATTATTATGAAATAGCACTTTACTCATATAGTGCAAAGTCATACTTAACCAACATCTTCACACACTTTTACATTCAGGTTTTCTATTAAGAACGATAAGAAAATAAAGAAGCTACAAGAGGCTGAGACCTACCGTGGTACTTTCCTGTTTACTTTAACACTAAATACATCCACTTTTCATCCCCATCCCACTAGAATTTATCTAGCCTCCTTTAAAGCTCCCTAAATGACTCCGCACTAACATACCTTTCTACTGATCCCCATTCCCAATCCTGTACCTCTGTATGTAAAGATGTTAACCGTGGGATTACTCGCTGGTTTGCTGCACCTCATCATGTTAAACAGACTGAGGAAAGCACCCTAAATACATGGGCAACAGAATACAGCACAGACCCGCGATAACTCACCACGCTCACTTCACAACCGAGAAATATACCGGTTCGATCCCCGGCGGGGAGGAGCGGAAACGATGGGCTGTTTCCTTAAACCCGAGACCTGTCCCCTCAGCAGTGAATGGGTACCGGTTGTTAGCCCGGAAACTTGTGACCCTCCTCCCGGGGTGGGTGGCTTCAGCCACACTAAGCACTAGGATGAATGATAGAATGTTGATATGGGGCGGGAACGGGGCCATACGATTAATATCTCAGGCCCTGTAATTACAACTAAAATGATAAAACTAGATTAATCCACAGTCCCCAGTTGGTCAATAACAAATGATGCAGCACTCAGCAGGATCCTGTTTGTGTGCTACCATAATACATCACTAAACATGATCGTGTAAACACACTGAGCACTCAATCAAGGTATTCATTCATACGCAGTGGCGCTAAGCTTGTGTGTCAAACTGACTTGGACTTTAACTAATCGAGTAACAAAATATCAGTTAACAGTAAAGTTACCCATGTTTCTACAATGTACCAAACACATTTATGTCCAAGACTTTAAGAGGAGGAATATAAGCTTCACTCCCTTGTTTGAATAAAGAATTAACATTACACAACCAAAAGCCTTTGATTTCAGGTAAATCCCCCAGACCGACTGTAACACCACCACCACCAAGTAACAACCAAACTTATACCCCTGTTTTTTTTTAATGAAAATGAAAATCCTTCCCCCTTGCTGCTTACTGCTGACTGGATATGTGATGCCAGGAGAAGAGCATACTACGGTTCTTCTTAAATTTCCGATGTAATTATTATCAGTTAACCATATTATCAAGGTAAACATAGGCATCATTTTAAGCATAGGAACCTTAAATAGAAAGGCATTTTTGCCTCGTAAAAAAAAAACTAGTTTAAATCAGGTCCTATGTCCTGGAGCCCGAGGGAGAACGTGCTGACCTCCCTGAATCTTGCACTCCCTGACTACATCTCACCTCACAACGCTGTGCTAGTTTCTCCTCATTTGGCTGGTTGTCAATCAGGTCTCTCTAACCCCTTGAGACCTAGAACGTAATTTCCATTGTAAATTGGTACCATTATACGATTTTTGAGTGAATATATAGCATTAATTTTAATGATATGACCTGTTTAGTATCCTTGTCGACTAACTGATTTGGTAAATTCAGTTACTTTTTGTAATTTTATGGCTAACAAACAGAAACGCTTTTAATATAGCAAAGTAGAGATCTGCGCGTGAAGGGGTTAATGTAATTGATGTCCCTCTGTAACTTTCCATGAATTTTGCCCTCTTCCTATAAACATTCTTAGCTTTCTCCTCTACCTTTAATTGTTACATTATATTATCCTCCTCCATCTCCCTCATGTGTCTCCTCCCCAACTATAGCGAACACTAATGCTCCTCCTCCCGACCTACCTTTAAACACCCCTGAACCCCCCTCCAACAACCACTAATACAGGCGCACAACCCCCCTACCCCAACCCCTCCTCCCAGGGATCCCTTCCCTTTAACTAGATTCTAAGAATAAAAGTATATAAATCTATTACCAAAACATATATAGGATTTTGCTTTATACAAAAAAAGGCTGATATTTATGTGTTAATACGGGCTGACATGCTATGATTTTACAAGGAGTAGTACGAGTGTAACCACAAGCCACTACACACCGACCACAGGCCACACTCACAAGCGAACCACACCAGGGGGCCAAAAAGTCAGTAATCGAACCCACCAACCCGCCACTGAACGAGCACACCACCACAGAAAGCCGACTAGACCACCACCCACCAAACAAGCCTCTAACCACACCACACACAGCCACTCAATCCACTACCACCGACAAGCCCCTTAACCACACCGGGACCACCAAGCCACTAACTACAACTACACCACCACAAGGCCAGTAAACCACAAATCTACAAACCCACAAGCCACGTAACATACACCAAAGACCCCAACAGCCAGTAACGCACAAAAACCACCACAAGCCACGAACTACAACCACCACAAAGCCCAGTAGCACACCACGACCGACAACACTAACTACACCACACACAAGCCAGTAACCACACCCAACAAAGCCAGTAAGACACCACACCGAACCGACAAGCCAGTAACCACAACCAAGACCACAAGCCACTAACGTACAACCACCAACATCCGTAGACCACACAAGGCCACCACGAGATCCAGTAACCAAATCTCCACAAGCCACTAACCCACACTCACCACAAGCCACTAACTATACACCACCACCGCCATAACACACCACCACAATCCATAACCACACCGACCACAAGGCCACTAACCCACGAGACAAACACCCACAAGGCCACTAACTACACACACCAGCAAGCCAGTAACCACACCAGCGCACCACAGCGCAGTAGAACCACAACCAACCACAAGGACCAGTACGCCACCAGACCCACAAGCCCATAGACCACACCAAACCCAACAAGTCCGGTAACCACAGACCACCCACAACCCAGTAAACCTACACGCACACCACAATCGCAGTAACGCCCACACCACCCACAAGTCAGTAAACACACCAAGGGGCGACCACAAGCCGTAACCACACGCACCCAACAAAGCCAGTAATCACAGCCACCACAAGCCATTAGCCACACCACCACAAGTCAAATAACAACACCACCCCAAGCCTAGTTAACTCACCACCCACAGGTGGATAAGCCAGATAACACACGACCCACCACAAGCCACAACCACACACCATCAAGCCACTAACTACCCACCACAGCCAGTAACCACCCACCACACCAGCCACTAACTACCCCAACCACAAGACCAGTAACCACACCACCCACAAGCCATAACTACACCACCGGCAAAGCCGCTAACTACACGCCACCGCAGCCACTACTTCACCACCACCAATCCAGTAACCACACCACCACAAGCCACTAACTACACCACCCGCAACCATACTACACCACCAGAACAAGCAATAACTAAACCACCGCAAGCAACTAACCCTACAACCACCCCAAGCTCAGTAACTACACCACCGCAAGCCACGTAACTACCACACCGCAAGCCATTAACTACACCACCAATTCCATAAACCAACTCAGCCACAATCCTACTAACTACAAAACCACGCAAGCCCACTACTACAACCACCACTAAGCCAGTAACTACACAACCACGCTGCCAACTAACTACACCACCACAAGCCAGTAACCCACAACCACCACAAGTCATAACTACACCACGCACAAGCCACTAACTAAAACCACCGCAAGACACACTAAATACACCACCACAAGTCCACTAACCACCCCGACCACAAAGCCACTACTACACACCACAAGCCATTAAACCACACCACCACAAAAGAAAAACCACTACTACACCCCCGCAAGCCACACTACACCACCCAAGCCCAGTAAACTCACACCACGACAAGCACTACTACAACACCACCGCAAGGCCACTAACTTACACCACCACAAGCCAGTAACTACACCACCGCAAGCACCTAACTACACCACCCAACCAAGCCAGTAACTAAACCACCGCAAGCCCACTAACTACACACACAGCAAGCCACTAACTACACCACCACAAGCCAGTAAGCCCACACCACCACACGCCAGTAACCACACCAACCACAAGTCGTTAAACCACAACCAACCCACAGTCAGTACGCACTACCACCACAAGTCTTAACCACACCCACCACAAGCCAGGTAACCACAAAACCACCACAAGCACAGTAACCAAACCACCACACCGCCAGTAACCACACCACACCACAGACAAGCCGTTCAATGAATACACGGCAAACAGTCTCCCGTGATACTGATGTGTTTCACTGTGAAATTCCTTGTAAAGTGATACATGTATTTAAAGTAGTTTCTTCTAACACGAGAAATAGAGAATATTATTGTAAGTAATTTATTAGGTAGGGTGAGTAGTCCACAGTCCTCAGGTGGGAGATTGCTGTTCCATGATGCAACCTGCATGATATCTCTTTCTGTGTTAAGTGTTATCCCTCCCCTGGGCACAAGCTTGGAGGTCTGGTCTCGTCTCCGTCTCCGTTGCAGTACAAGGATGCATTTCCGAGGCCCATCTTAAGTCATTCATCTGGTCTTCACTCTGTAAAATATAATCAAAATTAGAAACATCACCATTGTCACTGAATACCCATTGCCCGTACCTATGCACGGGGGTGAGGATGAGGCCACGATGATGGAAACACACGCGCCCATCACACCTCACCACCGGAATGGTATTTTACTGGAATGGTATTATTCTAGTGGGGTTTGGCCCATGCTCCGCCCCTCTCCCCAAAACAAGCTTTGGGACCTGGGGGAAAGCGGGATTATATTTGGCTGCAGGTCCAAGTAATGCGTCGCAAACCACATATTTAGGGGAGGCGTACCATCAGAGTGGTTAGCGTCTCCGACTGGCGTTCTCGGTGACCCGAGTTTCGAATCCACCCGACGAAAACCACAATCTTTCTGCACCATCAAGTGGCCTAATACACCCACATGCCACTGCCCATTACCTCTACCATCGATTGAGAGTGCTCGGAGGACACAAAAAAGGTGTGGGCGGCATGAGCCTCTAATTCACGGCGTCCACTATACAAAAAGCCTGCCTGCGGCCACCATGGGCGAGAACCACCCATCACAGCCCTCGAAGTACCTCACGAGCCTACTATCCGAGCCACTGGGTCACCACTGCCTACTAGGCTCTCTAGGGCACACATGTAAAAAAATGAAAAATAATCATAATAATAATTGAAGTAAGTGGTTGTAAAAATTACCCTAGATCTTGAAAATGGATGGGATTTCTTCTAAGTTCCACCAAACGTGTGAAATTGACCGATCTCAGCAAACAGCTGAATGACCGGAGTGTCGATAGTCCCCCCCCCCCCCCCCGCCTAAGCATGTTAGTACAATTTTATAAACTGGGGTGTCTAGAGGGGCCTGTTTAGGAGTTATGATAGATTTATCGGGGGGTCCGAGGAAGGGCGGGGGGAACCCCCCCGCCGAGAGATTAACATCTGATTAAAAGCCTCTAGTTAGATTGTTTGGGCAGTAAAGGACGGTCAGCAGTGTGAACAGCGAGTAGTACTTTCCGCTACCCCAGGGACATCATGACGTGTAAATAGCGGCTGAAAATGAACTGAACAAACCGTTCCCAATAAATAAAAAAACATAAAAACTAATACATATAAAGCTTAGGGGATAGATGGAAAAAAAAATAGAATAAAAATACTTAGGGCGTATGCTGCCGCGAACTTAGTGGCCGTGAAATAGTATGATGACATATTTAAAAAATCAACTACACACATATTGGTCTAATTATTTACACATTATTGACTCAAACCCCAACATGACTTTTTTTTTTTTTTTATTTTTTTTTTTTTTTTTGGGGGGGGGGGGGGGGGGTGTAGAAATAGTGTTACGAGACAGACATGAACTGCGAGCCTTCATGTAAATTAGCCTCATAACACGCTTCATTAAGTACATTGTCTATATTGAAATGTTAGATAATCCATCAGACAGCAATGAAATCGCATAAACCCTGGAATTGGCGGGAGAATTTAGTCAAAATAAACAGAATAATAGCTAGCCGCCATAATTTGGTTTCAATTTTTTTTCGACTTTCTTGAATAGCCTTTTTGGATATAATATATGGGAGAAATTTATATCAAAATTCATGATATGAAATGGCCATTTCTAAAACTGTAATCCAGAATCCCAGATTGATCCGGAACAAAAAAGTTTATTTCTGGAAATATATTTTCGTGGGGCGAAGTCTAAGTCATGACTTAAACGGCAGAAGCTGTGGGACGTCCAACCGGTAGGCGATGCAGGGGCCCAAGTCTTTCTGGCTTCGCCTATCATTGACCAGCTGGCGGGCTTAGGGGGATCACGTGGTCACGTGCCCTCCATTAGATGCGGGTGCCACACACAGTGGAGGGGGGGGGGGGGGCAGTGCCCCAACCGATACGTCTAATGGGATGAGGCCTAGCTAGTGTTTGTGCGTTTGTGTGCTCTTGTTTCTGGGAAGGGCAAAAGTATGGGCACACGCTAGAAATTTTTTCCGAACGCGAGCATTAACTCAGCTATTATCAGAATGAACATCGCCGACGAATCGGAGAATTCCTATCAACGACAGTTCCAGGTACCTTGGGTACTATAATATCAAGAAAGGGGCATGGTTGTTGCTGGGGTAGACATAGGGGTTGGCTGGGGGACAGGGGTTGGCTGGGGGACTAGGGGTTTGGCTGGGGGACATGGGTTGGCTGGGGGACATGGGGTTGGCTGGGGACAATGGGTTTGGCTGGGGACATGGGGTTGGCTGGGGGACATGGGGTTGGCTGGGGGGGACATGAGTTTTTGGCTGGGGGACATGGGGTTTGGCTGGGGACATGGGGTTGGCTGGGGGACATGGGGTTTGGCTGGGAGACATTGGTTTAGGCTGGAGGTAACAATGGGGTTGGCTGGGGGACATGGGGTGGCTGGGGGAACATGGGGTTGGCTGGGGGACATGGGGTTGGCCTGGGGGGACATGGTTTGGCTGGGGGACATGGGGTTTGGCTGGGGGACATGGGGTTGGCTTGGGGGACATGTGGTGGCTGGGAAGGTTGTGGACATGGGGTGGCTGGGGGGCATGGGTTTGTTGTTGGCTGTGGGACATTGGGTTGGCTGGAGGACAGGGCTTTGCTGGGGGCATGGGTTGGCTGGGGGACAATGGTTTGTTTTGTTGTCTGGGGACTGGTGGCTGGGGGACTGGGTTTGTTGTTGGCTGGGGACATGGGGTGTTGGCCTTGGAGGACATGGGCCTTTTGGCTGGGGGACTGGGGTGGCTTGGGGGACATGGTTTGGCTGGTGACATGGGGTTTGCTGGGTGACATGGGGCTGGGCTGGGGGAACGATGGGTTTGGCTGGGGACATGGGTTTGGCTGGGTACAATGGGGTTGGCTGGGGGACGATGGGTTTTGGCTGGTACATGTGGTTGGCCTGGAGGAACATGGGCTGGCTGGGGGACATGGGTTGGCTGGGGGCATGGGGTTGGCTGGGGGCATTGGTTTTGGTTTGGCTGGGGGACATGGGGGTTGGCTGGGGGACATGGGGTGGCTGGGGGACATATGGGGTTGGCTGGGGGACATGAGGGGTTGGCTGGGGGACATGGAGTTGGGGCTGGGGGACATGGGGTTTGGACTGGGGACATGGGGGTTTGGCTGGGGGACATGGGTTTGGCTGGGACATGGGGTTGGCTGGGGGACATGGGTTGGCTTGGGGGACATGGTTTGTTGTTTGAACTGGGGGCATGGTGCTGGAGGACATGGGCCTTGGCTGGGGGACCTGGGGTTGGCTGGGGGACATGGGTGTGGCTGGGGGACATGGGGTTGTTTTGATACTGGGGACATGGGGTTGGCTGGAAGGACAGGGTTTGGCTGGGACCATGGTGTTTGGCTGGAGGACAATGGGGGGCTTGGCTGGGGACTGGGGGTTGGCTGGGGGACGGCTGGGGTTGGCTGGGGGACATGGGTTTGGCCTGGGGTGACATGGGTTTGGCTGGGGGACACGGGGTGGCTGGGGGACATGGGGTTGGCTGGGGTACATGGGGTGGCTTGGAGGGAACATGGGGTTGGCTGGGGGACATGGGGTTGGCTGGGGGACATGGGTTGTTGGCTGGGGGACATGGGGTTGGCTGGGGACATGGGTTGCTTGGGGGACCTGGGTGGCTGGGGGAATGGGTTTGTTGTTTGACCTGGGGGACATGGGGTTTTGGCCTGGATGACATGGGCTTGGCTGGGGACATGGGTTGGCATGGGGGAACATGGGGTTTTTTTGAGCTGGGGGGACATGGGGGTCTGGCTGGGGGACAGGGGTGGGCTGGGGACATGGGGTTATGGCTGGGGAGACTGTGGTTTTGGACTGGTGGGGACATGGGGTTGCTGGGGACATGGGGTTTTGGCTGGGGACATGGGTTGGCTGGGGACATGGGGTTTGACTGGGGTGGGACATGGTTTGGCTGGGGGACATGGGGTTGGCTGGGACAATGGGGTGGGGCTGGGGGCCTGGGGTTGGCTGGGGGACATGGGGTTTGGCTGGGGACATGGGGTTTGGCTGGGGGACCATGGGTTGGCTGGGGACATGGGGTGGGCCTGGAACATGGGGGTGGCTTGGGGGCATGGGTTTTCTTGGGGACATGGGGTTTTGCTGGGGACAATGGGTTTGGCTGGGGGACAATGGGGTTGGCTGGGTGACATGGGGTTGGCTTGGGGGACATGGGTTTTCTGGCTGGGGGACAAGGGGGTTGGCTGGGGCTGGGGTTGGCTGGTGGACATGGGTTTTGGCTGGGGGACATGGGTTGCTGGGGGGACCAATGGGGTGGGCTGGGGGACATGGGGTTGGCTGGGGGACATGGGGTTGGCTGGGGGACATGGGTTCTTTTTGGCCTGGGGGACATGGGGTTTGGCTGGGGGACATGAGGTGGGTCTGGGGGACATGGGGTTGGCTGGGGGGACATGGGTTTGGCTGGGGGACATGGGGTTGGCTGGGGGACATTGGTTTTGGCTGGGGGACGATGGTGTTGGCTGGGGGACATGGGTTGGCTGGGGGACATGGGTTTGAGCTGGGGGACATTGGGTTGCTGGAGACATGGGCTTGGCTGGGGGCATGTGGTTTAGGCTGGGGGACATGGGGTTGGCTGGGGGACCATGGGGTTTTGGCTGGGGGACATGGGGTTTGCTGGGGGAATGGGTTGTCTGGGGGGAAATGGGGTTGACCTGGGGACTGGGGTTTGGCTGAGGTGACATGGGGTTTGGCCTGTGGGGAACAATGGGGTTGGCTGGGGGACATGGGTTTGGCTGAAGGGCCATGGGTTGGCTGGGGGCACATGGGGTTTGCTGGGGGACATGGGGTTTGGCTGGGGGACAGTGGGGTTGGCTGGGGACAATGGGTTGGCTGGAGGGACATGGGGTTGGCTGGGGGACATGGGTTGGGCGTGAGGGAATGGGGGTATTGGCTGGGGGAGCATGGGGTTGGCTGGGGGACATGGGGTGGGGCTGAGGGAACAGGGGTTGCTGGGGCCATGGGGGTTGGCTTTGGGGATATGGGGTGGGCTGGGGACATGGTGTGGGCTTGGGGACATGGGTGGGCTGGGGGACTGGGGTGTGCTGGGGGACATGGTGTTTGGGTTCTGGGGGACATGGGGGTGGTACAATCAACAGCATGTGAGGGGTTAGAGAGGGACATCACAGCACGTGAGGGGTTAGAGAGGGACTCACAGCATGTGGGGGTTGAGAGGGACATCACAGCACGTGAGGGGTTAGGAGGGACATCACAAAGACTTGAGGGGTTAGAGAGGAGATCACAGCACGTGAGGTTAAGAGATTGGACATCACTGCAATGTGAGGGGTTAGAGAGGGACATCACAGAAGCACTGAGTGGTTAGAGAGGGACATCACAGCACGTGAGGGGTTAGGAGAGGGACATCACAGCATGTGAGGGGTTAGAGAGGGACATCACAGCACGTCAAAGGGATTAGCAGTAGGGAACATCACAGCATGTGAAGGGGTTAGAGAGGGACATCACGCACGTGAGGGGTTAGAGTGGGCATCACAGTCCGTGAGGGTTTAGGAGAGGGACAATCACAGACATGTGATTGTTTAGAGAGGGGACATCACAGCATGTCAGGGTTAGAGAGGGACATTACGGCATATGAGGGGTGTTAGAGAGGGGACATCACAGCATGTTGAGGGTTAGAGAGGGACATCACAGCAGTGTGAGGAGTGTAGAGAGGACATCACAGCACTTAGGGGTTAGAGAGTGACATCACAGCACGTGAGGGGTTAAGAAGGGACATCATAGCATGTGATGGGTGTTGTAGAGAGGCACATCACAGCACGGTGAGGGGTTAGATAGGGATATCACAGGGCACGTGGGGGTTAGAGAGGGACATCACGCATGTGAGGGGTTAGAGAGGGACATCACAGCATGTGAGGTGTTAATAGAGGACATCCAGCACGTGGAGGGTTTAGAGAGGCGACATCACATCACGTGGGGGTTTGAGAGGGACATTCACAGCATGTGAGGGGTTTAGAGGGACCATCACAGCCCACGTGAGGTTTAGGAGAGGGACATCAACAGCACGTTGGAGTGGTTAGAGAGCGACATCAACGAAAGCATGTGAGGGTTTAGAGAGGGACATCACAGCACGTGGGGTTTAGAGAAGGGACATCACAAGCACCTGAGGGGTTAGATGTGGGACATCCAGCAAGTGAGGTTGGGTTAGAGTGAGACATCACAGCACGTGAGGGTTAGAAGTGGGACTCACAGCACGTGAGGGTTAGAGAGGGACATCACAGCACGTGAGGTATTAGAAAGGGACATCACAGCATGTGAGGGGTTAGAGAGGACATCACAGCACCTTGGAGGTATTAGATCATGGACATCAAGCATGTGAGGGGTTAGAGAGGGACTTTCACAGCACGTGAGTATTAGAAAGGGACATCACAGCATGTGAGGGGTTAGAGAGGGACATCACATCATGTGAGGGGTTAGGAGAGGGATATCACAAGCACGTGAGGTGGTTAGAGAGGGACTCACAGCACGTGAGGGTTAGAGTGGGGACAATCACAGCATGTGAGGGGTTAGAGTGGGGGCCAATCACACAGCACATGAGGGGTTTAGAGAGGGACATCACAGCACGTGAGGGTTAGAGAAGAGACATCACAGCACGTGAGGGGTTAGAGTGGGCATCACAGCATGTGGGGTTTTAGAGGGACATCACAGCACGTGAGGGGTTAGAGAGGGACATCACAGCACTGAAGGGTTAGAGTGGGACATCCCATCATGTTGAGGGGTTAGAGTAGTGATATCACAAGCACGTGAGGGGTTAGAGAGGGCATCACAACAGACACGTGAGGGGTTAAGTGGACATCACAGCATGTAGGGGTTTAGAGAGGGACATCACAGCACGTGAGGGTTAGAGAGGGACATCAACAGCACGTGGGGGTTAGAGAGGGACATCACGCACGTGAGGGTTAGAGAGGGACATCACAAGCACGTGAGGGATTAGAAGGGACATCACAAGCATGTGAGGGGGTTCGAGAGGGACATCAACACAGCACGTGAGGTTAGAAGGAGGGACATCACAAGCCGTGAGGGGTTAGGAGAGGGACATCACAGCACATGAGGGTTATGAGAGGGACATCACGCACGTGAGGGGTTAAAGTGGGACATCACAGGCACGTGAGGGGTTAGAGTGAGACATCAACAGCCGTGAGGGTTTAGAGAGGACATCCACAGCCCGTAGGGTTAGAGAGGGACATCACAGCACTTGAGGGTTTTTGAGAGGACATCACAGGCACATTAGGGTTAGAGAGGGGACTCCCGACAGCACGTGAGGCGTTTGAGTGGACTCACAGCACGTGAGTGGTATAGAGTGGGAACTCACACACAGGAGGGGTTAGATGGGACATCACGCACGTGAGGGTTTCAAAGTGACTCACACAGCACGTGGAGTGAGTGAGACTCACAGCACGGTGAGGGGTTTAGAGTGGGACATCAAGCACGTGGAGGGGTTAGAGAGAGTGGAACAATCATAGCCGTGAGGGGTTAGAAGAGGGACAATCACCGCACGTGAGTTTATTAGCGAGGGACTCACCACAGCATGTGAGGGTTTAGAGGGGACATCACAGCACGTGAAGGGTTCGAGAGGGCTCCTGACGAACTTCTTGGGTTTCTTTGTTTTAGGGCTGCGAGGATCCCTTGGGGAACACTATTAGCCGCTTGACGAACACCTATTTCGTTAACTGTGTATCCTTTTGTTTATCTGCAGAAAGACGCTCTTTTCGTCGCCACGCCACCTAAACATCGTTACCCCGCAATTGCGATAACTTTCTGATGTTTCCATTTCGGGTTAAATTGATCTTAATAGCTTTCCTATCGAATGTATATAAGTCATTGGTGGTGGGTGTACTAGCTGGCTCCGCCCAATCGCGATTAAGCTCCACCCCCTTTGCTTCACCGAGGAGTGAACAGAAACTGCGTGAGGGGCCCCTCCCTTATATGAAAATACCTCCATGGCCTCAACCTCTTCAATGCTGCCAGATCCTCTTCAACACCCTACACTACCCAATGCTCTGTTACACCCTGCAAGGATATACAAGTGCACTGTACTCTCTGTACAGTACAAAGAAAGTGCTCTTTCTCTCTGTCTCTCTCTCTCTCACCTACACCTTTTTCCCCATATATTTCTCCAATTTCTTTCCTCTCGTTTTCCTCCTCTTCGATTTTCTCACACACACTCACACACACACTGTGGACACATGACACGCACACACACACCACACTGTGACCACCACTACACCACACACGTTCCTGGGGGAACTCCGTAGTGTAAGGGATAGACGCTCGCTCACAATCCGAGAAGTCCCTGTTCGATCCCCGGGCGGAGCGAAGACAGACGGGCGGTCTTCTTAAAACCGAGCCCACTGTCCAACCCAGCAGTGGATGGGTACCGGTGTTTTATCCCGGGGGCTTGTGACACCCCCTCCCGTGGTGGTTGGCCCCCCCCTTCGGCAAACCTAAGGCACTAAGGAGATGAATGATAAAATAAAATGACTGATATGAAACGGGGCCATACGAGCGTTGCTCAACCCTGTTAAGAATACACTAGATGATACAACCTAGATGACTACACACACACACACACCATAAGAGCTGAAACTTTCTTCCCCACCTTCCTCTACAAAGTTTTCCTTCCTCCCTTGTAAATCCTAACGTCCATAACACTTTTAGTCGCCACTGCACTGATGTCAGCCAGGCTGGAGGGGGGACGGTCTGATGTCAGAAGAAGGAGAGGGGCGGCCTTGGAGGTGGACGGAATCGGCGAGTCAGGACGAGGAGTGGGATAAGTAGTGAGTGATAATTTCGTATTATTTTTCTTCCACAATTTTCCGTGCTTGAAAAGAAAAAATCTTAATAAATGCAAGATGAGAGATGGATGAAAATTATCTTTAATTAACAGAACAATTGGCGAGTGCATAGCATTCAGATACCAAAAATGGTTCACGAAGTCGATTTCTAGATTCTGGCATCTATAGGTAGCTGCAGGCATCAGCTATGCCAGGCGTATGTTTATTCCTTATTTGGCGCGTATTTAAATGCCCCGCGAGGGATTTAAATGGATCAGCTGACTGGGAGTGCTGCCATATCATGTAGTGAATATTTTGGTTTCATTTTTTTTCAATAAATTTTCTTACTTTATCCAAAACTAAACTCGTTCTGGTTGATGTACGATATGTTGGGATTGTGTGAGGGAGGGAGTCAGTGAGGCAGAAAGGATCACAGCCACGCACCTCGCTTCAGTTCCAGCCCAGCCTTGCACGAGGTCATTTTTAGGGGACTGAATATTTTCAAGGTCATCATATTGAAAGAATGGTTCAATTTTCATGAAACTATAACACAATGTTAAGACTATCATAGAAATGCTTCAGACAAAAAATTAAGCCATTCTAATTTGTTTTTTTATTAATTTTTAATTAAAATAAGTATCTTTTTTAATTATTAACCAATTTTGTATCTGTTTAATTTTATAGAAACTATATCAAAATAGCTATAAAATGTCTTAAGTGAAAATGTATGTGAAGTGGATTGTTATAGGAGAAAATCTTAGTCAAACTTTGAGGACCGTTTTCTCGAAATTACTTTTTTGATTGGTTTCAATGCTTTTATGAGTCACGACATTTTTTATTTTTAGCCAATTTTGAATCTATTAAGTTTATTTTGCAGAGTATGATATACAAAAGATTTCTGCCCGGCAAATTAATTATATTTAAAAAAATAAGGTTTAACTGAAATTAAATTCAAAGTAAATTCTTTATTTTTTATATTTTTTTTATTATTGTTTATATCTTAAAAAGTTATCAATATTCTAAACTTCTGCCAGGAAGTTTGATAGATATGGAAATCTTCTTTAAAATGAGCTTTTGAAACATACAATACAAGTAAAATTAGAGTAGTGCAAGCTTAATTTTTTTTTTTTATTAATAATTAATAAAAAAAAATAATAATATGGCTTTATTTTTTGTCTGAAGTATTTCTATGATAGTCTCAACATTGTGTTATAGTTTCACGAAAATTGAACCATTCTTTCTATATTTGAAAGCCTTGACCTTGAAAATATGCATAGCTCAGCAACCACTCACACTATTTATCGTACAGAACAATCAGACGTATTTTTGTCTTGTCAGAGCTTCATGCCACGTCACTTTAGCCTGGCAAGATCATGCAGAACAACTTAAGGGTGTAGTCAGGTCGATAGGTGAAGGTGACATCAGGCTTTCTTTCAATTTCACGGGTGAAATTATGTATACTTACCATTTCCAATAGAGTATCACTCCACCAGAAATTATTTCATTTCAATGGGTATATCCAGTGTAGTGAATATAATTAGTAAAAAAAAAGGAAATCTTACAAAAAAAACATGACATTGAACCATAGCTTACCATATCATTCACTTAGGTGCGAAATGTGAGATTTTAACCTTGGTAACAACTTGAAAGGGGACTGCATATTTTCAAGGTCATCATATAGAAAGAATGGTTCCATTTTCATGAAACTATAACACAATGTTGAGACTATCATAGAAATGCTTCAGACAAAAAATAAAGCCATATTATTATTATTTTTTTGTTAATTATTAATTTTTAAAAATTTAAAAAAATTTAACCTTTCACTACTCCTCTAATTTTACTTGTATTGTATATTTCAAAATACTGTTGTCTAGTGTTGTCTAATACTACTACTACAAACATCAATACATGGGTCCGAAGGGACCACAAGCACTTGTAAAACCTATAAACCCGGAATTTTTACAAAAAATACAACATGAAATAGACTCCCCCTTCTAGCCCACCCGTCCTGCTGCGGCAAAAGAAGGCATCTCTGCTGAGGTGGATTTACCTCCTATACTCCAGTGGTTCCCAAGGTGGTGGTCCCTGGACCGGTTACCAGTCCGTGGAAAGATTCCTGAAGCATTTTTTTTCAGCGATGTGAATGGATTGATGCAATGTGGCAACTGCTGACGTTCGTGCATGAAGAGGTGCAGCGCTAGAAAGAGTCTATATTATGTATTAGCTATTAATCCTAACAGTTTTGACAGACATACTATGTAGCATATTCTCCATAAATTTTGGCCTTCATGTTACAGCTCCAAGAAATTTCATCACGGAACACTTGGGGAATCTGGTGTAACGTGTTAAGTTATATTTTACAACCGAATGAAAATAATCGTAAAAAATGTTGAAAATTGATTGTGCATGATTTTACTATATTAGTTACGAATTCGGTGACTTTGGTGTTTTAGGTGATGTTGATGTCAATACACGGCACGTACTTTGAATACGTGGAGAAACGCAGCGCAGCGCAAAGGCCACAAGAAGCTGAAAACTGTGCATAATTTCGTTGCCGCCTGCCCTGCAGCGACTGCCTACCTGACAACATGGGTTGACCATGATGGCCACGGGCTGCAATGGTGTCTATTTATAACACCATTGCAGAGATAACTGCAAAGGCTGATTATTGGACAATATGTCTTACAATACTAATGGACACATTTCACTGTAATTGTCAACATGTAAACATTAACCAATACCTTTAAACAAGACATTTTGCTAGAATGCTGTCTTCTCAACATTCTTGTAGTCAGTCTAAAACTGAAGGAAAACCGGTGACCCTAGGGCTTAATGTATGATGTCAGGACGCCTCTCTAATGTTGAAGCTTATGTGGTTTTCTGGTGTACATAATCGTTTTGTATTACTACTGTTACACCAGTACTACTAAGACAAAAGTAATATCACACTAACTTTATCACAATTAGTTTCACTAACATCAGACCAGTGCCACCTCAGTCTTCTTTCCAATCGACAAGTGTCATATATTTATGAAATGAACACACGTACCTATGTTGTGAGACAATTACTAAATATTGGGGGATATAAAGGTTTTAAGCTTTTTTAATGGGGGTTTTAAGTACTTAGACTTCACTTACCTCTCAATAGTTAAATCACATTCGGGTTCTTTGTTTGACTCACTATGAAGCTATCGGGTCCAGGACTACATACAG
>JACEEZ010016581.1:117500-145000 GCA_016584305.1 Chionoecetes opilio
GGGGTGAGTGAATGGGTGGGGGGTGATGGGTAATGGGTGTGTGGTGATGGGTAATGGGTGAGTGAATGGGTGGGGGGTGATGGGTAATGGGTGAGTGAATGGGTGTGTGGTGATGGGTAATGGGTGAGTGAATGGGTGGGGGGTGATGGGTAATGGGTGAGTGAATGGGTGGGGGGTGATGGGTAATGGGTGTGTGGTGAGTGAATGAGTGGGGGTGATGGGTAATGGGTGAGTGAATGGGTGGGGGGTGATGGGTAATGGGTGAGTGAATGGGTGAGGGGTGATGGGTAATGGGTGAGTGAATGGGTGGGGGGTGATGGGTAATGGGTGAGTGAATGGGTGTGTGGTGATGGGTAATGGGTGAGTGAATGGGTGGGGGGTGAATGAATGGGTGGGGGTGATGGGTAATGGGTGAGTGAATGGGTGGGGGGTGATGGGTAATGGGTGAGTGAATGGGTGGGGGATGATGGGTAATGGGTGAGTGAATGGGTGTGTGGTGAGTGAATGGGTGGGGGGTGATGGGTAATGGGTGAGTGAATGGGTGTGTGGTGATGGGTAATGGGTGAGTGAATGGGTGGGGGTGATGGGTAATGGGTGAGTGAATGGGTGGGGGTTGATGGGTAATGGGTGTGTGGTGATGGGTAATGGGTGAGTGAATGGGTGGGGGGTGATTGGTAATGGGTGAGTGAATGGGTGGGGGGTGATGGGTAATGGGTGAGTGAATGGGTGTGTGGTGATGGGTAATGGGTGAGTGAATGGGTGAGTGAATGGGTGGGGGGTAATGGGTGAGTGAATGGGTGGGGGGTGATGGGTAATGGGTGAGTGAATGGGTGGGGGGTGATGGGTAATGGGTGAGTGAATGGGTGGGGGGGAATACATACATTTCTACATCCATGATTTCAGGAAAGTTAGAAGGGGCTATCTGGAGAGTCCGTGACTGGTAAGCCGAAGGCCCACCAAACACAGGTGGTGGGCCGCAGGCCCACCACCAATAGCTCTCCGCAGGAGCTAGCCAAAAGTCCGCCCGGAGGGCGGCTTTGCGGCTAGTATATATATATATATATATATATAATTATATATATATTTATATATATATAATAATATATATATATATTGTAATATATTTATATATTATAATTTATTCTTTGCAAAGGGGAGGCCATGGCGCATGCCCCCCCCCCCCCCTTCGGTACCCACTGAGTGTCATGACATCCAATATTTCGTTGACCTAGAGTGGACAATAGGTGTTAGGCACATATTGGGGTAGTTTTGCTCATCCCCCATCCTCCTACAAATTGAAAAATGTTGTGACAGTCATGGCCCGCTCCCGACCCCCCTTCGTGATGTTTACCCACATTTTCACATCCTGTGCCCATACTTTTTTTTCTGTAATGAGGCCCCGGAATTCTTTCCTAATAAAAATTCCCGAAAGAAAGAGAAACTATCCTCTCACTCACCCGCGAACTAGCGGGCAGGGCTCCCCCTTCTACTGCGACTCACCCGAAAAAAACTCAACCCGTCACACTCTCCCGGTTAACCCACCCTTAACACAACTCCGGCCGGGGCACAAGGAAACACCAAATTCCTTGTGCCTAACTTTACTAATACAAACCAAAAATGACACTTCTCCCCAAAAAACCCACAGTACCACAATAACCCATACACGTTCTATAACCATTCCTCGTATTTCCTAGCAGCTGGGAGACGTTCCCATGCACCCCCCTTAAAACAAATTCTGAAAGCATTATAGGCCCCATCTATGATATCATCTTTCAGAATTTTGATGTTACCAGAGGAAAAAAATGTCCCACGGGGGTCTAATTAGCAATTTCCAAGATGGCGGCCTCCCGCATCCACCGATGCTTGTCGTCCTATTTCAGTTACAAATCGATCGATTTCAATTATTTAGGTATCGTTATTGTGGTTTTTCGGGGTGCTGATATCATTGCAGTAGTTTATGAAATAATTTTGAGGTCAAGATCACCGATTCAAGGAAATGTACAGACAATTTTGTAAAAAAAATTGATGTTTTCATTAGCCATACAATATTTTATTTCTACAAATCGCCCCTATATAACCTCCTGCCGCCTCAGGGAGGCGGGAGGTGTTTATAGGAGTGTTAGATCAAATTTTAGTGCATGAGAGCAAGGTGATGGTAATGTTTGAGCGAGAAATGACAGAGAGAATGTGGTGGTGACAGGTCGGGCCAGTCAACACGCACAACACAGCACACGGCAGCTACTACCTACACATTTTGAGTGGAGGCTATCACCAATATGAATGTTTTCATAGGGGTGGTACGACCATTTAGGATATACGGTGTCCTAGTGATCTCATCCTAAACGACAAACCCAGCCCTTCAAAAGTGTAACTTGAGAGCCTGTTTGCCTCTCAGTATAATTGCCTATATTAGTCTAAAGGGTGAGGCTGGCTATGTTCTCCTGACATCCTTTTCCCCTGTCTTAATGTATAATTATGTAGTAATGTACTGATTTTAAAATTTATCTGTATCATGGGTAGTGTTTGAAGACCCAGTGATGTATTGATTATACAGCATACCCCGCATTTTTACTTTTTTTATGTAGGTTACTTCTTTGTAAAACTTAAAACTAATTTATTCCTGGTAGTCTACTTTTACATTAGAATAACTTGAATATTGCATGTGTATGTCCAACTGCATGTCGTGCACCCACCAATGGATGTTTGTTGTACTATTGTTGAGATTATCCCATTCACTGTGTAATAAAGCATTTCCTTCCACACAGCTATGATTTAACTCCAATCGTCTTGTTGCTGTCGTTGGTCACTGGTCAAAGTGCCTCGGGGTAGACCACCTACCACCACCGTAGCCTGTCTCACCCCAGCCCCACGCTTGTCTCACCCCAGCCCACCGCCTGTCCTGCAAGCACACACACACACACACACACACACACACACACGCACACAAATGGTAAGTCCATGAGTCTACGGAATTAGTGAAATGCGGCAAGACGTTACCAGCAGAGTTCGTTGTTGTAATCTAATCTCTGAAAAGTGTTTTTAGCCCCAAAAAAACCCTTAAAAATTATTCAATCGACATGGGACCAAGCCGTTTACCACCTACGATTTATTTGCGATTTTTTTAGCCTACTTTCATCAAAATTGAATTTACTATTTTGGCTACCCAAAACAGACAGACAGACAGACAGACACACACACACAGACACACGGCTACTCCTATAGTATATTAGATATCCAACAAGTATATGTGTGACGCCTTTTTACATGAGTAGAAAGTCAAAAGCTAAAAAAAAAAAAAAAACTGCTTATTTTGCAACCAGGTTTGGGAGTAATTACATTTGTTTGGGACAATTACAATTACAATTACAATTACTCCCAGCCTGCTTGCAACTACTTCAAAGCTACGTAGTGGAACATTATTAAAATAAAAGGATAACTTAATTCAAGAAGCTCCACTATACTCCTTTATAAAAGTGTGTGTGTGTGTGTAATTTACCCACGGTCTTTTACACGCGAGCTGGACTTACGATCTCCAGTTTTACCCTCCGGGAAAGAGCTTTGAGCTCGTACTGACCAAAAGCTTTGGGTAATGCTGGACCTTGCACACTATACAGACGCCCTTGCTCAAGGGACGGTAAGGGCCAACATTTGTCAGTGAAAAATTCCCGGTTTCCCCTGGGAATTGAACGCGCGAACCACAGAATGGCCCAACGCGCTCCAGACCACCGAGCCCATACAGATGGTGAGTGTATGTGTGTGAAGATGTATGCACATTCAGATCACTGCTACAAGAGTCCGCTCTAATTTTTTCTGCACCACTTTTTACAACTTTGTTAATGTGGCTCAGCATTTTTGTTATCACCACTTCTTCTGTTTTTGTTTACCTCACAGAATGTTCTCTGTGGCAAATACCCTTGTTGTTGCGCCTCCTTATCCTCTATACTCACTCCCCAACGATGTTCTGTTTGCAATTACGACCGCCAGAGTTTTTTCACTACCACTCCAGGGCTTGCCCCTACATAACAATGTCATTCGACCTCCACAAATACTTACGAGAAGAACCACAACAGTAGCAGAGGGAACCACAATCCCACGGCTGATTTTCCTCGTGACTGTCACACACCTTCTTACAAGAGCCGCCCTTGGCGCTGCAATTGGGATTATCGACACACGTACCACCTGGCAGAGGAAGGTTGTTGTTCTGTACTTGTGGCTCTTTAAGTTATAACATTTTGTACGGGAAGTGTCTTGACACTCCTCTCTTGAAAAAATTTAAGTCGCAGGAAGATTGAAAAATATAAATAGAAAGAGAGTTCCATAGTGAAAGGGATGAAAGAGTGAAAATACAGGTTAACTCTTGCATTAGGAAGATGGACAGAATAGGGATGAGAATGAGTAGAAAGTCTTGTGCAGCGAGGCCGCGGGAGGGGGGAGGCATGCAGTTAGTAAGTTCAGATGAGCTGTGAGCATGAAAATAACGGTAGATGACAGCAAGAAAAACAACATTGCAGCGATGATTTAATGATTGAAGACAGTCAGTTAAAGCCTGTCAGGAACACTGTAAAGGAAGACAGTCAGTCATATGTTGATGAGACGAAAAGCTTTTGACTCTACCCTGTTTAGGAGGGCTGTATGAGTGGATCCCCCCCCCCCCCACCAAACATGAGAGACATACTCCATACATGGGTGGATTTGGCCCCTGTACAGAGTAAGCAACTGGGAGGGAGAAGAAAATAGACGCAGACGCCACATGACACCTAATTTCTTAGAAGCTGATTTAGTAAGAGAAGAGATGTGAAATTTCCAGTTCAGATTTTTAGTCAAGGGTAGTCCACACTTTTCATAGTAGGAGATAGTTGAGTGTCATTGAAGAAGTCATCTTCATTTCTTATTCAATGTTATTCATTTGTGTTGTTATCTGGTAGGTTATGTCGAGTAGATAGGTGAATAAATAAAGTTTTTGAGGCATTAAACAAAACAAGGTTTGCTTTGCCCCAATCAACAAATATAGAAAGATCAGAAGTTAGGCGCTCTGTGGCATCCCTCCGTGAATCACTTAGTTCCTGCTGAGTTGGACGTTTAATGAACGACGTTGTAAAATGCAGGGTAGACTCATCAGCGTAGGAGAGGATAGGGCATTGAGTTAGATTTAGATCATTAATGAATAATAGAAAACGTGGGTTATATGACCTGAGGAACACCACTATTGATAGACTTAGTAGAAGAACAATGTCCGTCTACAGTAGCTGCAATAGAACGGTTTCAATGGAAACTTGAGATGAATGTGCAGAGAGAAGGATTAAACCCTTTTTGGGTTTTCTAGAGTAAAAGTTTTTTTTTGGAAATTAAAGATTTGTGACAGACTATCAAAAGCTTTTTTTATGTTCAATGCTACACAAAGTTTTACAAAAGTGATGGATTTAGTGACATTGAAGTGGTGCTTTAATTTATAGTGTTTGTTATATGCAGATGATACCATTGTTATAGCAGATAATACAACACAGCTACAATGGGCCTTAAACGCATGTCACGAATATTGTAGCATGTGGTCACTTTAGGTAAAGACTGCAAAACCTAAAGTCATTGTATTTTCAAAAAGGAAAGTTAAAAGATTTAAGACATTTCAGTTTGGAGATAATGATATTGATGTCGTCGATGATTATGTGTATTTGGGCAAGACTTAATTATAATGGTATTATTCATAAAGCCAAAAACTATCAAATTACTCATTCTAAGAGAGACACTTATGGGTTATTGAGTAAAATTAGCAGATTGGACTTATCAGTGGACATTTGCTTCGATCTATATGAAAAACTGATATTACCAATTATGTGATGGATGTGAAATATGGGACTTTCAAAATAATAATCAACTAAATGTAACCTGTAATTCTTTTCTTAAGAGGATTCACAAGTAAAATAAATATACATCAACATGCATGTTATATGGTGAAACAGGATTTAGTAAGCCCTCAGAATTAATAGAAAACAGGATGATACATTTTTGGTATCAAATTGCTAATGGTAATGAAATTTAGATTTATAATATATTCTATACAAATTTATCAAAATATTGTATGACTTGATATCTATAAGTGTCCATGGCTAGACCAGATAATTAAACTATTAAACCTCAATGGAATGTCATCATATTTCATCAGGATATAGATAGTAATGGCTATTGGCTGAAAAGATCCTTTAGATTAAGATCTGATATACACAAACAAAAATGGTCAGAGGAATTACATAGTAATTTAGCATGTGTAAACTACAGAATGATGACCACATATTTACAGTTACAGAATTATTTGTTAGTTCTACCCAAGCAATATTCCATCAGTATATGTATGTTTAAGTGTGGAAATCATAGATTACCTTTAGTTACAGGTAGGTATAGCAATATTGACTTGGAGGAGAGAAGTTGTACCTTATGTGACATCAATGATATAGGAGATGAAATTTATTAATTATTTATTTAAATGTCCTTTCTTTAATAATAACAGAAAGAAATAACAAGAAAGGGTGACCAAAAGTGGTCCATTGCCCCCGTGGGGAACCACTCCCTGACTCATCAATCAGTCAGCAGTGGAAGAGGTGTTAGAAAGGCGTACTTACCAGGACGGACACAGCAGACACAGTCATCTCTGTAGCATAAGCCGTAGTGTGCCTCCTCTCCATTGTAGTTGTAGCAGGATTTCCGGCAGATCCCTCTCTTATCCCGGCATGGATCATCTTGTGTGCACTCTGTCAGGCAAGAAGGGTGTCTGTCAGCTCAGTATAATCACATAGGAGTATGAGGAGAGTGCAAATGACCCAGTCAAGGCAGCTCCTGCACACCTACTACTACTCAGTAGAGAGAGAGAGAGAGAGAGAGAGAGAGAGAGAGAGAGAGGAGGGGAGAGAGAGAGAGAGAAGAGAGAGAGGAAAAAGAAGAGAAGAGAGAGAGAGAGAAGAGAGAGAGAGAGAGAGAAAGAGAGAGAGGAGAGAGAGAGGGGGAGAGAGAGAGAAAAAGGGGAAAAGAGAGAGAGAGAGAAAAAAGAGAGAGAGAAGAGAGAGAGAGAGAGAAAAGAGAGAGAGAGAGAGAAGAGAGAAAAAGAGAGAGAGAGAGAGAGAGAGAGAGAGCAGGGAAAGGAAGGGGAGAGAGTATCTGAGTGAACTGCTCGCGGGGAGAGCGCTGCCTTTTGCTACGTTTTCCGAGCCTGAACCTGAGTTTGCCGCATCGTCTGGAGTGTTTTGAGACTCGGGGGAAATTTTCAGATTTTGATTGCGGATTATTTATAACGGCTGACTAATGCAAAAAGTGACACGTATTGTTGATATACTTGTTAATGGCTATGATTTGATTGCAAATTTAAATCAGGAATTTATGAGAGGGTCTGGACGATTACTTTAAAAAGTATTGACTTTAAACATTTGTTAGGAGGGAGTTAAAGGCATGTACTTTCCCGCAGAACCTCATAAAAAAGCAATCATTGTAGTCCTCGGAGCGTAAAATAGCGTGACTTGAAGTAGCCAGGGAAGACATTCAAAGAGAGTTAAAGACCATGGTTGTTTTGCTCAACAACGTCTCCCCTATTTCTACACCCGGAGCTAGTGGGTATTCCAGTACGAGAAAATGGGAGTGGCGGTACATGGTTGCTATGGGCATCGGGTACTGATTGGCTGAGCGACTAAATAAAGTCACAGACTCGCCAGCGATTCACAATTGTGTAAAAAACAAACGTGCCACCAATCAGATTGTGTCTCAAACGTGTCAGCCAATCACAAGGCAGCGCCGCGGCCTGCATTTTCAAGGTCGTTGTACTTATTTCTATTTCTAGCTTATTCCATCATTCCTTCATCCCCTGTGTCACCTCCGTCGCTTCAACACTTGTTTCTACCTCCACATACACGCGGGTAACACACCGGTGGCTTGTACTTCCTTGTATTATAGCTAGCTATTCATTATTCCTTCCGAGTAATAAGCCGGTCTTCTTCTTCTTGTGACCTCTTTCGATAGTATATCGCTTCGTAGCTATCCTTCTCCTAGTGTTGGCCGAAGCCACCACCCCGGGTGGCGGGTCACAAACCCTCGGCTAACACCCGGTACCCATTCACTGCTAGGTGGACAAGGGGTCGGGTTTTAATTACGGAAAAGGGCACACCACATACCTGCTGTCTGCCGGAGCCATGCGTGGTGCTGTCTGGCATCGCTACCCGGGTCGAGATGCCACGCTCACCACTCACCACAGAACAAAATCACCACAAGCGGCTGGGTTTGTTATATGGCCTAATTTCGTTTGTATACTTGCCCTGTTCAGTTCTTGAGTCAGCAAACATCATATATACTCAATCATAGACCACTGTATACCTGGACTGCACACGTGACAATGTTTTGAATTGCGGGGCTGCATAGGGGCCTGCGGGGCGCCCGACAAAGAGATATAGTGGTCTATGGACTATCATATAGACTGGTTTATCAGTATATATGATATACTGTAATCTTCGTTGTTATGCCCCGCCGCTCTGGGGGAGACAGGGGGCTCAACAGGGGTTGAAGCTTCTGTTAGTGGACCCCCAAACCCGCTAAGGTTCTACCCAATCGGTCGCTGGCGTGGCATGACAACTAACCCCAGCACCCCTACCTGTCGGGGGCCAGGTTGGGCGTATCTCCAGGTACTGAAAGTAAACGGGCAGTGCCCGGCCGTGTCGTCGGAGATACGGGGAGTTTGGTTCCCCAGGCTAGCAATAGCCCCGGCTATGCCGGGGCGACCCTCCCTGTCCCCCCTAGGGTCCCTGGCTTGATACAGGTCCCCTAGGGGCATCCTTAATCGCCTGCCCTATCATACACTCAAATCATATGGCAATACGTCACCAGCTGCTGCGTAGCCTCCTTGTAGATCGGGGATGTCCAAGGGTTCCTAATTCCTGCTGGGCAAGTTCCGCCCTGTTGGGCAAGTCCCGCCCTGCTGGGCAAGTCCCGCCCTGCTCCCGGCCCCTGAAGGGCCACAGACGAGGAGCTACAAGGGCAGGTGTGAAACAAGGTCGTCGTGGCCCGTAGAGTTTCTCCTGCCCCACGGGCAAGCAGGCGGCCTCGGGGCGTGGCGGAGCGGGCCCCGTGCTGCGTCCCCGGGAAGCCTCGTTGTAGTTACAGGAGCAAGTTTGAGTCCCCACACTCACGAAGGAACACCAAAGTATCTCTCCTCTTCACTAAAACACAAGTCTCGTATAAGAGGTCACCGCGACCCAGTCAGGCGTGTGGCCACACCGGAGGATATATAGAATCTGATCCTCTCTCCCCTGTGTTCAGGGAGAGGTCCGGCGTGTGTCGGTGGGCACGGGCCAAAGGTCCTATAAGTCTGACAGCTATGAAGTGAAGTGCAAGGTGACGGCGAGGAGAGAAGAGTGTTGGATCAGCGTTATTCCTCCTTCTTCTCGCCCTCTCATTCCCTCACCTTCTCTCACTCTCCCTCACCTTCTATCACCCTCTCTCACACTCTTTCACTCTCTCTCACTCTCCCTCCCCTCGAGGACGTTCATCTGCAGAATACCTAATCGTCAGCGACTTTGCAGGTGGCGGCTGCCCACCCCTTCGCGGGCTGATAAGGAAAAGTTGCATCAGCGAAAACCATCGTCGCCTCTCGCCTCCACTACTGCTATCAGAGATTCTCTCTCCTTCCCTTATTTATTTTATCCTATCTCCTTCCTTTCCTTCGCTTTCCTTTAGGCCCTCACATACGTAAATGTTTGTTCTATAATATCATCAAATAAAAAACAGTAAAACACGCTAAAGAAATGCCATTACGAGACTATGAAGAAATATGCATGAACTTAATATTCACTTATATGAACATAATATTCACTTATATGAACTTAATATTCACAGCCATGTTATGGAGTAGTAGGCCATCAGTAGCAGTGCGCTCGGTCAACTACCCTCTATAAAGTAATGATTTGTAAAGTAAAGTGATTTGTAACCTCATTGAGAACATATTGTTTACCTATACCCTTATTGTACTGGTAGAATAGGCTTTGGGGAATACAATGGTATACGTTACTCCGTGTGTGGCTGGGGTGGCGCTTACCCGGTTTTCCCTCTTAGCTCCTCAGATATTACATAGCAAAGGCAAATAATATTGAAAACACATGTGATCATTCATAGTAAAAAAAAAAAGATTTGAAAGTATAATATAAGATTAAAAGTACCTTCAAAATATAACATAATAATGTGTGCAAACACAGAATATAACACAACCTTGACAGTTTTTATTTGTAGAAAAAAAAAAAGAAAAAAAAAATCATAAAAATACTCATATTTAATAACTAATTAATACATACACTATAATGCATAATCATTATCCATAGTATATACAGGGGCTCCGCCTCTCATGCCACTGTCACCACTGAATCCAAGAAAATAGGTTGTCCAGTCCTTCACTGCGTACATCTACAGCAAACCTGTGCAACCTGCGGCCCTCTAAAGGCCCGTCCACACTAGGCCTTACGATGCGCAGCGTAATGCGCATTACGCTGCTGGTACTCAATTTTCGTGTTGAGTGATCCTAGAGAGTGATGCTGGGGGCAAATCTAGCGCGGGGCATTTCTACAACTTAACCCCTTGAGGCCTAGAACGTCATTTCTATTGTAATTTGGGTACCATTAGACGCTTTTTAGTTAATATAAACACTTCTATGGATATGACCTGTTTAGTATCCTTCCTTGTCCACTAACTCATTTGGTATATTCAGTAACTTTTCCTGATTTCATGACTAACAACAGACGATTTTTTATAACAAAGGAAAGGTCTGGGCGTGAAGGGCAGTGTTGCCAACCGTAGAGACTAGAGTAGCGACAACTCGATTTGTGGGCGCCATCTTGGCGCCACAGCCTCTTCGTTCACCCAAGACCCGGGGAAGTTCTCAAGGCATGACCCCGCAGTATATCATGTTATACATGTATTAAGGATAGACTGTTATCTTCGGAAATGTTTGTTCTATAAGATTATCACATAAAACACAGTAAAACACATTAAATAAAGGTCATTATGAGACTCTGAAGAAATATGATGAACTTAACATTCACTTAAAACACGTCGTTGTGTAACACTTTGTGGGACAGCTTATAAGATGGGGGATATCAATAGAAGCAAAATTTTATTAGCTTTCCATTGCCTTTCCACCCTTCAACTTTGCTACAGCTTCTCTGACTTCGTCAAGAGAGGGTGCGGTTTCGTCAATGGGAGGATCGGCATCTACTGCCTGTAATTCCCACAATAGAACTACACAAATAGAACACAACAATTACATAAAAAAAAACGTGATTATTACCTATACTGTTGCACTTCAAACATGAAGCTCACAAATTAAATTGCATAACTGCCATCTACAGTCTGCTCTTTCTTGCCTTCTTTGATGCAAAGTCATCAATCACATCATTATATGTAATTTTTCAGCCATTGCATGGTTTATGCTGATGACAGAAAAGCCACTAAGGCGTTCCTGTGACAGGATGGACCTCAGGTAGATTTTCATGAGCTTCAGCAAGCTCTCTCTGCTTCAGCTACGGTCACTGGAAGGGTAAGGGAATTTCTAGGAGCAGCCTACAAATTTTGATAAATTTCTGAAAGCTTTCTTTCATATATGAATATCAGTAACTCAAGTAGGGTCATCAGGCAGGTTCTTTAGTTCCTGTGCAAGGGCCCTACCATCCAAGTCTAAGTGTCCTTTGCACTGCAGTGTCACTCTAAGGGGCTCACATTGTTTTATCAGCACCTCATTTGAGAGACTTTAAAAGTTTGACAGAACTCCAAACTTCTCTCCTATAGTTTCCAATGTGGAAAATCTTTCTTGAATGGCAGAGGTTGCAGCATCAATAACAACATTGAAGAACCACCTCCAACTTCCTTAGGGCTTCTTTCAAAGGCTAATCACATGATTCATAGGAAAAGTGCCGCTTTGTGGACTTCAGCCTTCTTTGTTGTACAATGACTTGTACATTCATACTCTCACAAATATCTCTTGCTGAGACCTTTCTCTGGCTCACTGAGAAGACTAACTGCAACATCGACTTGCATATTGGTAGACTGAATCCGCTTGGTCACATTTTTTTTTTTTTTTTTTTTTTTTTTACATGTGTGCCTATTGCGCCTGTATGCAGTGGTGACCCAGGGCTCGGATGGTAGGCTCTGGAGGTTCACTTAAGGGCTGTGATGGTTGGTCCTCGCCCGTGGTGGCGCAGGCAAGATTTTTTATAGTGACGCCTGTGATTAGAGGCTCATGCCGCCCCCCTGTGTCTTCCGATGCACTCGCAATCGAAGGTAGAGATGATGGGAAGGGCATGTGTGTGTTCTTAGGCCACTCGACGGTGCAGAAAGGTTATGAGTTTTTCGGGGATCGAACTCGGGTCACCGAGAACGCCAGTCGGAGACGCTGACCACTCCGCTACTGCCTCCCCATGATAAATCTGGCTGAAAATATCATACCACGTCATAGTGCAGATGCTGAAGCGGCATCAGCATCAGCCAGGTTACAGGAAAAGTCCAGCAAATTTTCCACGAACTGAGGTCCAATCCAGATGCGTATATATATAGTTATGAGTACACTTTTTATCAACCACGGTACACAACACTCACACTAAAACCATCACAAAATCACAACTTCGTAATTTATTTTTCGAACACACATAAAAATAGCTCAGAGAGAGAGAGAGAGAGAGAGAGAGAGAGAGAGAGAGAGAGAGAGAGAGAGAGAGAGAAGAGAGAGAGGAGAGGAGAGAGAGAGAGAGAGAGAGAGAGGAGAGAGGAGAGAAGAAGAGAAGAGAGAGAGAGGAGAGAGAGGAGAGAGAGAGAGAGAGAGAGAGAGAGAGAGAGAGAGAGAGAGAGAGAGAGAGAGAGAGAGAGAGAGAGAGAGAGAGAGAGAGAGAGAGAGATATGCTGAAGTTACTTTTGTTATTCATGATAGACAAGAACTAACTAAATTATGAAATAATCTCTTGATGATGTTTTAAATTACAATATGTTATTCTGAAAAGTATGAAGATTATATTTTTCAATAGTGTAGCACAGATCTGCTGCAATTAATAACTTGTGACATCAAACAATTATTTCAGAATTTATCATGGTTTCCGCTATTTTTTTTCTATCAGCGATATTCAAAATCAGGAACGGGAAACAGGAAGAAAATCACCTAATCAGGAACGAAACCAGGAAGAGGGAAGAGCTGAGGCCTTAGAGGAATAGCTGGATGTCGGCGATGTCTTTACAGGCAATGTATGGTGATACACAACGGAGCAACCACAACAAATGAAAAGAACAACACACAATTGGTAACAAGGTATTTCCACCTCGGCAAACGTGTATGACAGAGAGAGAGAGAGCGCGAGACAGAGAGAAAGAGAGAGAGAGAGAGAGAGAGAGAGAGAGAGAGAGAGAGAGAGAGAGAGAGAGAGAGAGAGAGAGAGAGAGAGAGATAAGAGGAATGTGTGCTTGTGTGAGTGACTGCCTGAGGAAGCGTATACACAGGACTACGTTGTTGACACAGCACAGGCTCACGATGTCCTAATGACTGACCAATAGCAAGTACATCCGACCAACACTCTCTCTCTCTCTCTCTCTCTCTCTCTCTCTCTCTCTCTCTCTCTCTTCTCTCTCTCTCTCTCTCCTCTCACAACACACAAATACACACGCGTGTGGCCCAGAGGTGGACAGTAGAGCTGGCAATTCGAAAATTTCATACTCGCAATCCGATTACTTGTCTTGCGATTCGTTAGGATTCGAATCCGGACTCGATACTCGTGTGTGGGTGGGTGTATATACATACTATATATATATATTATATATATAGATAATATTATATAATTATAATATATATGATATATTATCTATATATAAATAAATAATATATTATATATATATATATATATATATATATATATATATATATATATATATTATATTTTAAAATGTATATATATTATATATATATATATATATATATATATATATATATATATATATATATATATATATACATAAAATTTATATATTATATAATATATATATATATATATATTTTATATATATATATATATATAATATATATATATATATATATATATATATATTATTATATTTATTTATATATAATATATATAATATACATATATTTATTTATTTATTTATATATATATATTATATATATATATATATATATATCTAAGTATACTATACTATTAAAATATATTATATTATAGTATACTATATATATATATATATATATATATATATATATATATATAGCCTATGTATATATGAGTAAAGCGAAAAATGAATTTAAAAAAAAAAACGCAGGACTAATGTGGACAGCGTGACGATTACTGGATTCGTCAGGCGGCCAGACGATTACTGGATTCGTCAAGCGCTCAGACGAGTACTGGATTCGGCAGGCGGCCAGACGAGTACTGGATTCGTCAAGCGGCCAGACGATTACTGGGACTCGTCAAGCGGCCAGACGATTACTGGGATTCGTCAAGCGGCCAGACGATTACTGGGACTCGTGAGGCGGCCAGACGATACTCATGGCATAAGATTACAACTTCTCGTACATTGTTGACCACAATTATTATTTTCCCCTTTGGCCAGTGCGACAAGTATATATATAATCAGTATTATCAGTATTAGTATCAGTATCAGTATTATAATGTCACAATAAGGTAACTAATTATATTTCGAAGAAACCTAGAGACTTGTGGAAGCATCAAAATATTGCCTACGGTCGCCAGCCAGAAGGAATCATCTGTTTAGTTTACATATATTACTTTCTCAATTTGGCTCATTTCAAAGTCATTTGTGTCTTTGCCAAGTGTTTTATGAAGATAAAGTTCAAAGTAAATGATCTTTACGCAGCATATTGATTATAACATACATTCATTCTCCTGAGTAATCGTCTACCAAGTAGCGCGGGACTCGAGTACCAGGCTTGGTACTCGAGTACCGCTAGCCCTGGCTGATCCGTGGTAATCGAGTATAGTAATCGAATCTCGCCCAGCCCTAGTGGACAGTGGTCTAAAGCATGTCAGACCCTACTGTGGTCGCGCGTTCAACTCCCGCTCGCTGAAGGGGATTTTTCACTGACAAATGCGGGCGGTTACTGTCTCCCTTAAGCAAGGTGATGGGGTGTATGTGGTGTGGTAGGTCCTAGCTATATTCAAATATCGACGAACTCTAACCTTTTTTCCGGGAGGGTAACAGCAAAAGATCGCGTGTCAAGCGCGTGATCTGGCAGTGGGTGAGTGAATGTCACACATGGGCCCGGTCATATTCCTCCCCGGACATTTCCCCCCCCCCCCTGTCATTTTCGATTCTGAGAGACTCCCCCCTGGACATATTCCCCTCTAGACAGTTTCTTTTGTGGACATTTTCCCTCCTGGATCGTATTTGAATAATGCAGTGTTATAATAACGTAACATAGATCGAAACCATTGCAGTTAATGGTTTTTAATTAATATTTAATATGCAGTTAATTAATAATCCCAAATTCTTTTTATATTATAAATATATAAGGGGAGGAAATGTCTGGAAGAGGAACTGTCCAGGAGGGAAGATGTCCAAGGGGAATATTGTCCATACGGGAAGATGTCCATGGGGGAAAATGTCCATGGGGGGAAAATGTCCATGGGGGAAAATGTCCATGGGGGAAAATGTCCATGGGGAAAATGTCCATGGGGGAAGATGTCCATGGAGGAAAATGTCCAGGGGGGAAAATGTCCATGGGGGAAAATGTCCACGAGGGAAAATGTCCATGGGGAGAATGTCCATGGGGGAGGATGTCCATGGAGGAAAATGTCCAGGGGGGAAAATGTCCATGGGAGAAAATGTCCTGGGGGACAATATCAAGGGGGGGAAATGTCCAGAAGGTGAAATGTCCAGGAGGGAAAATGTCCTGGGAGATAATGTTCATGGGGGAAGATGTCCAGGGGGGAAATGTCCAGGGGGGAAAATGTCCTGGGCGGAAAATGTCAATGGGGGAAAATGTCGAGGGGGGAAAATGTCCAGGGGGGAGAATGTCCAGGGGGAAAATGTCCAGGGGGGGAAATGTCCATGGGGGAAAATGTCCAGGTGGAATATGTCCTGGGGGGAAAATGTCCATAGGGGAAAATGTCCAGGGGGGAATATATCCTGGGGGGAAAAAGTCCATGGGGGAAAATGTACATGGGGGAAAATGTCCAGGTGGAATATGTCCTGGGGGGAAAATGTCCATAGGGGAAAATGTCCAGGGGGGAATATATCCTGGGGGGAAAATGTCCATGGGGGAAAATGTACATGGGGAAAATGTCCAGGTGGAATATGTCCTGGGGGGAAAATGTCCATGGGGGAAAATGTCCAAGGGGAAAATGTTCCGGGGGGAAAATGTCCAGGGGGGAAAATGTCCATGGGGAAAATGTCCAGGGGAAAAAAATGTCCTGGGGGGAAAATGTCCAGGAGAGAAAATGTCCAGCGGAGAAATGTTCAAAGGGGAAAATGTCCAGGAGAGAAAATGTCCAGCGGAGAAATGTCCATGGGGGAAAATGTCCATGGGAGAAAAAGTCCTGGGGGGAAAATGTCCTGGGGGGAAATGTCCAGGAGGGAAAATGGTCCAGGGGGGAAAATGTCCATAGGGGAAAATGTCCAGGGGGGAATATATCCTGGGGGAAAATGTCCATGGGGGAAAATGTCCATGGGGGAAAATGTCCGTAAGGGAAAATGTCCGTTGGGGAAAATGTCCAGGAGGGAAAATGTTCTGGGGGGAAAATGTCCAAGGGGGAAAATGTCTATAGGGGAAAATGTCCATGGGGGAAAATGTCCATGGGGTAAAATGTCTATAGGGGAAAATGTCCATGGGGGAAAATGTCTATGGGGGAAAATGTCCTGAGGGGAAAATGTCCAGGGTGGAAAATGTCCTGGGTGGAAAATATCCAGGGAGGAAAATGTCCATGGGGGGAAAATGTCCATGGGGAAAATATCCCAGGGGAAAAATGTTCCGGGGGGAAAATGTCCAGGGGGGAAAATGTCCTAGGGGGAAAATGTCCAGGGGAGAAAATGTCCATGGGGGAAAATGCCATGGGGGAAAATGTCTAGATGGAAAATGTCCTGCGGGGAAAATGTCCAGGGGGGAGAATGTCCTGGGGGAAAATGTTCAGGGGGAAATTGTCCAGGGGAGAAAATGTCCATGGAGGAAAATGTCCAGGGAGGAAAATGTCCATAGGGCTAAATATCCATGGGGGAGAATGTCCTGGAGGTAAAATGTCCATTCGGGAAAATGTCTATGGGGGAAAATGTCCAGGGGGGAAAATGTCCTGGGAGGAAAATGTCCAGGGGGGAAAATGCCATGGGGGAAAATGTCCTGGGGGGAAAATGTCCTGGGGGGGAAAATGTCCTGAGGGAAAATGTCCAGGGGGGGAAATGTCCAAGGGGGAAAATCTCCAGGGAGAAAATGTCTTGGGAGGAAAATGTCCAGGGGGGAAAATGTCCAGGGGGAAAATGTCCAGGGAGGAAAATGTCGTGGGCGAAAAATGTCCAAGGGGAAAATGTCCAGGGGGGAAAATGTCCTGGGGGGAAAATGTCCTTGGGGGGAAAATGTCCATGGGTAAAATGTCCAGGGGGGAAAATGTCCATAAGGGAAAATGTCCTGGGGAAAAAAATGTCCGGGGGGGAAAATGTCAAGGGAGGAAAATGTCCCGGGGGGGAAATGTCCTGTGGGGAAGTTGTCCATGGGGGAAAATGTCCAGAGGGGAAAATGTCCAGGGAGGAAAATGTCCAGGGGGAAAATGTCCTGGGGGGAAATGGTCCAGGGGGGAAAATGTCCTGGGAGGGAAGATGTCCAAGGGGAAAATGTCCAGGGTGGAAAATGTCCTGGGAGGAAAATGTCCTTTCGGGAAAATGTCTATGGGGGAGAATGTCCAGGGGGGAAAATGTCCAGGGGGGGAAAAAGTCCTAGGGGGAAAATATCCAGGGGGAAAATGTCAAGGGAGGAAAATGTCCAGGGGGGAAAATGTCCAGGGAGGAAAATGTCCATGGGGGAAAATGTCCAGGGGGAAAATGTCCAGGGGGGAAAATGTCCTGGGCGGAAAATGTCAATTTGGGAAAATGTCCAGAGGGGAAAATGTCCAGGGGGGAAAATGTCTAGGGGAGAAAATGTCCATGGGGGGAAAAAATCCAGGGGAAATGTCCAGGGGGGAAAATGTCCAGGGGGAAAAATGTCCAGGGGGAAAATGTCCAGGGGAAAAATGTCCTGGGCAGAAAATGTCCATGAGGGAGAATGTCCAGGGGGAAAATGTCCTGGGTGAAAATGTCCATGGGTGAAAATGTCCATGGGGTAAAATGTCCAAGGGGGAAAATGTCCATAGGGGAAAATGTCCTGGGGAAAAAATGTCGGGGGGGGAAATGTCAAGGGAGGAAAATGTCCCAGGTGGAAAATGTCCTGGGGAGAAGGTGTCCATGGGGGAAAATGTCCTGGGGGTAAAATGTCCAGGGGGTAGAATGTCCATAGGGGAAAATGTCCTATGGGGGAAATGTCCTGGGGGGAAAATGTCCAGGGGAAAATGTCCAGGGGGGAAAATGTTCATGGGGGAAAATGTCCAGGGGGGAAAAAATCCAGGGGGGGAAAAAGGTCCAAGGGGGAAGATGTCCATGGGGGAAATGTCCATGGGGGAAAATGTCCAGGGGGAAAATGTACAGGAGAGGAAATGTCCTGGGGGAAAAATATCCTGGGGGGAAAATGTCCTGGGGGGGAATGTCCTGGGGGGAAAATGTCCATGGGAGAAAATGTCCATGGGGGAAAAAAGTCCGGGGGGTTAAATGTCCAGGGGAGAAAATATCCAGGGAGGAAAATGTCCAGGAGAGAAAATGTCCAGGGGGGAAAATGTCCAGGGGGAGAATGTCCAAAGGGGATAATGTCCAGGTGGAAAATGTCCGGGGGATACATGTCCAGGGGGGAAATGTCCAGGGGGGAGAATGTCATGGGGGGGAAAATGTCCAGGCTGGAAAATGTCCAGGGGGGAAAAAAGTCCTGGTGGGGAAATGTCCAGGGGGAAAATGTCCACAAGGGAAAATATCCAGGGGGGATAATGTCCTGGGGGGAAAATGTCCAAGTGGGAAAATGTCCAGGGGGGGAAATGTCCTGAGGGGAAAATGTCTTGGGGGGGAGAATGTCCTGAGGGGAAAATGTCCAGGGGGGAAAATGACCTCGGGGGAAAATGTTCTGGGGGGAAAATTTCCTGGGGGGTTAATGTCCAGGGGGAAAAATATCCTGCGGGGAAAATGTCCTGAAGGGAAAATGTCCAGGGGGAAAAAAGTCCTGGGGGGGAAATGTTCTGGGGGGAAAATGTCCAGGGGGGAAATGTCCATGGGGGAAAATGTCCAAGGGGGAAATGTCCAGGGGAGAAAATATCCTGGGGGGAAAATGTTCTGGGGGGGAAATGTCCTGGGGGGAAAATGTCCATAGGGGAAAATGTCCAGGGGGGGAAATGTCCAGGGGGGAAAATGTCCAGGGGGGAAATGTCCTGGGATGAAAATGTCCAGGGGGGAAAATATCCAGGGAGCGAAGTGTCCTACACTCGACACACGCACGCGCGCAATTATCATTTTTTTCTCGAAAATGTTTCCTTACCTTTAATAGGGAAAGTTTAGATATTTATGCTCTACGCTTTCTATTAACATCAATGGAAAGATATATGTATACGTTGATAGCAAGCTACGAGGTCATGTGTTCAGGCCACTATAGTAGTTACTTCACCAGCTGAAAGAAGGAAAAAAAATGAAAATCTTACACTATATGTGCTGAACCTGCTGGGATTGAATGGTACAGCAGCGTCTTGAAATCAATCAATCATTGGGGGCATACGCCTCGCCCACCCTACGCAGCCACTCCCGGGTTTCATCACGCGCGAGTCCCCATGCAGGCTCCTTTCACATAACAAGCAACTCTCGACAGGAAACATCAACTTGCCCCTATCACGAGCCTTGTGGGCGCCTCCTTTGCCTCCTCCACGCCGGATTGTATCTTATAGATACAACCCGGTAGGAAGAATTGGTTTCAGGATAGCGTGCCACATGCCCATATAGCCGAAGTTGGTGCTGACGGACTATGCAGGTAATAGGCCTCAATTCAGTTTCACGGTGCAATCGCTGATTTGACACGTAATCACCCCAGCGATACCTCATGATTTTCCGTATACACCTATTACCAAAGGCATCGATTCGCCTCCTCAAGTCCCTATTTAGTGTCCATGTCTCACATCCATAGAGTAAGATCACAAGATCACAAGCGACTTGAAGATCCGGATTTTTGTCCTCCTGCACAGGTACCGACAACGCCAAATACTCGTGCTGAGCGAGTCCATAACACCGTGGGCTATGTATATTCTCCATAAGACTTCTTGACGTGACCCGCCGTCATTATGGACTGCGCTACCATACTAAGGTATGTATAATTTTCAAAAATCACAATGTCCTCCCCGCACGCATGAACAGACTGTACTGTTTCATCTAGTAAGCCTCCAAACACCTGGACCTTGGTCTTGAGCCAGGAGACCTCAAGTCCTAAAGGCTTTGGCTCCTCGTGCAGCGCCTCGAGAGCCATCACCAGGACCTCCAGCGACTCAGCAAAGATTACTGCATCATCGGCAAAAACAAGATCAGTGATCTTGGTGTTGCCGAGGGATGCTCCAAAATCACTTTGATCTACAACTTTGCCCAATACCCAGTCCATACAAGTGTTGAAAAGTGATGAGGCAAGGACCCACCCTTGCCTCACTCCTGTCTGTATTCACAAGAAAAAAGCTGAATACACCTCCCCCACACTGCACAGCACTCTCAGTCCCAGAGTACAGGCCAGTCATCAAACCAATAGTCCTTGCAGGAATCCCGCGAAGTCGCAGAAGATCCTAGAAAGATCTTGAAAGCTGAATAGGTATTGGTATATCGGGATTTGAGATCACGCGTAGCAGCATTCCACATAATTCATTCAAACGGTCTTGCAGTATACTGCCTCCAGCGTTAAGTCAAACGCTTCCAATGTGTTATATATACACCTCCTGTCAATTTTTGTGCTCTATTTTTTCTAGACATACACACACGCTGTGTTCGAGTCATTCTCCACTTATGTTTGTCTACAGATACGTAGTGAACAATAAGTGACGTTATGATATAATGATATACACTGTCAGCTGTGCTAAAGAAAAAATTGATAAAAAGATACTGATAAAATTTTAATGTATATATATATATATATATATATATATACTATAATATATATATATATATTAAAATATATATATTATATATCTATAATATATATATATATACAGGCTTGCGCGGATGATCTTTGCGCCAGAATCCCTTCAGGAGATTTTCCGGGGCAGATTAAAGTTGCTTCCCAAGCTAAAAAAAAATGCAGAAGGCATGAATCGTATGTCTGACAGCGACGTACATCATCTTGCATACTCACCGGTGTGTGGGAGGGAGGGTTTCCCTTCCTCTCCTCCCTCCATAGGCGGTTGACAGTTTGCATGATTTTGAACTTATAGCCTGCAGCGTTCCCCTACATCCCGTGTTTTTGCCTGTTTTTGCTGGATTACATAATGGGTGGAAAACATACGGATGGCACAACGATTCAAGCAATCATTGATCTTTACAAGGCTGGGATCAATAATAAGGAAATTTGCAAGCTTAAAGGACTAAAGCTTAGAACAGTGCAAAATTTGATCCGCCGACTTAAGGCTGGCGGAGAGGTGAATCTCCCGCTCCCAAAAAAACAACCTGAGAAACAAAAAAAAACGTGTAGCAGAACCAGGAGCGTGTGAAGGCGACAGCTTGATGTCAATCCTAGCCTTACAGCCAGAGAACTGAAGGAGGAAAATCATACTATTCTTGGTAATGTGTCGCTTCGTACTGTACAGGAAACTTTGAAACGTGACCTTGGCTACAGGTGTTACCGGGCGCGGAATAAGCCACTGATAAATGACCGCCAAAGGAAGAAAAGGCTTCACTTTTCAAAGAAATACAGAGATTGGCCTCTCGACATGTGGCGGGCTGTGCTGTGGAGTGACAAAGCACATTTTGTGTGAGTGGAGGAGGACCAGCAAAAGTGTACCGTCGCCCCGGCTCAGACCCCACCGAGCCTCGCTACACACGAAAGACCACAAAACACCCTCCCAGTTTAATGGTGTGGGGTTGACGTTCTTTCCATGGTTCGGTCAATAGTTATTTTCAAAGAACACACTGTTAACAATGTATTTGACTTTTACAATGACATGGAGGCTGTTTGAAAGACCCTCACAGATTTTCCAACAGGATGGTAGCTTCACATACTCGTTGAACAGTGGCTTTTATCACAATTGGAAAGATTTGCCAGGTAATCTCCGATATATAATAAAATTCTTTCTCATTAGAATTTACGCTCACGTTGAATCTTCTACCTCCCAAGCTTGAAATGGTTTCCGAAGTGTTTGGAAGATTAAGCTGATTCCTTAAATTTTTCTGACAGCGTTATCCACGTGCCTTCAAAGTCATCGAGAATAGGGTACGCAGCGAAATACTAAATATAACTTTGTAAGTGTTGAATTACCTAATTTGTTATAAACTGTGCGTCAACGTTAAATTCCTTTTCGGAGGCGCGTCAGTTTTTCACGAGAAGGGTTTATATGCATACATCTATATAAAAATTAATTCTTCTTGGATTATCCATTAATAATTTTTCCTTCTTTTACTATCATTTTTATGTCCGGACTTTTTTTACGTAAAAGCATATTTATTTATTTATAAGTTTACTGGATTGTATACTAAATTCATGTTTAGCAAGATCCAATAGTTTGGCAAACGTGGTCATAAATCACATCTGTAAGAAAGGTATTTGTGCACCTGAAAACATTTATATGTCCGGCGTTAATACATTTTTTATGTACGATGAGGCGCAAGCCCCAAAAAAAAACTCTTTACTACAGACAGAACAATTCATGAGGGTTAGGGTGAAATTTTTTCCGGACAAAGCTGCACGGTTAATTCGCACAGAAAATCAAGCATACCGTTGGAAGCTATAAAAAATAAGGTTACTTAGGAATGTTTTTTCAAATTCGCCCAATTTTTAAAAGCCAAAGCAATTGAGCAAAATAAGACCTATCTCGGATCGTTATTTGTTTTATAAAAAAAAGGACATTGAAGACGAAAGAAAAAAAAGGACTGATGATTACAAGACGAGGAAAAAAGATCAGTAGTAAATGTGATTAAAGAATTGAATAAAGAGCACATAGACGAAGAAGAAAAAAGAATGATGATTACAACAACGAAAAAAAAAAACCGGATAATCAGAAAACGTTAAAAAGAATCAAGTAAGAAAATATTCAAAGCAATAATATATAGGGACCAGTAACATGGGAGACTGATGCTTAGATACAAAAAAAAAAAAATAGTATGAATACGAAATAAAAAAGAGAAAAGGCATTGACGAATAAAAAATAGTGCAAGAAATTACAGATGTTATATTATACAATCACATTAGATCAGGAACAAAAGATAAAGAAAAGAAATAGAATAATTATGAGAACGACAAAAAGATTTTGTACCTTATTTATAAGATTCAAGGTACGCGTACTGTAAAGGAAATAGGAAAAGTAAAGGATTAAAAAGATTTGCTTTTAAAAGGGAGTCAAGGCGGACGCTTAGGTAGAGAAAAATTAAGAATTCTAGGAATAAGAACTATACGAGTGGACTGATGAGAAAGAAAATAATGATGAATAAATGAGAAGAACAGAGAGGAGAAGGATAGAAGAGCAAAAGAGAGAAGATAGAGAAGAGAGAAATGAGAAGAAGAGGAGAGAGAAGAGAGAAAGAGAGAGTTAGAGAAATGATGAGGAGAGAGAGAGAGAAGAGGAGAGAGAAGAGAGAGAGAGAGGAGAAGAAGAGAAGGAGAAGAAGAGAGAAGAGGAGCGAATGGAGAGAGGAGAGATGAGAGAGAGAGAGAGAAGGAGAAGAGTAAGAGAGAGAGAAGAGGAGAGAGAGGAGAGAGAGGAGAGGAAGAAGGAGAGCGAGGAGAGAGGAATGAGAGGGGGAGAGAGAAGGAGAGAGAGAGAAAGAGAAGAAAGAGAGAAGAGAGAGAGAGAGACTAGAGTAGAGAGAAGAGAGGAAGAGAGAGAGAGAGAAGAGAGAGCAGAGAGAGAGAGAGAGAAAAGAGAGAGAGAAGAGAGAGAGAGAGAGAGAGAGAGAGAGATGAGAGAGAAAAGAAGAAGGGGAGAGAGAGGAGAGAGAGGAGAGAGGAGAGAGAAAAGAGAGAGAGAGGAGAGGAAGAGAGAGAGGAGAGAGAGAGAGAGAGAGAGAGAGGAGAGAGAGAGAGGAGAGAGAGAGGAGAGAGAGGAGAGGATAGAGAAAAGAGAGAGAGAGAGAGAGAGAGAGAGAAGAGAGAGGAGGAGAGAGATTATTATTATTATTAGTTTATTGACAAAAGTTTCATAAACATTTTACCTTATTACATGTATAATTTCCTCATATTTGTCCAAATTTATACTCCTACATATTTCATATTAACCTAAAACAAACAAACAAAACACATCTACTATGGTGACACATCCCTTACGTATATAATTTCAATACATCATATATATAACTGCACAGATAGCCTACTTTATCCCTTGTACCCATCAAATTATCCATACTGGAGAAGTCTAGCATGTCATAGTTGCTTCTACATTGGCTGGAGAGTGGACACTGCAACAACACATGGGACTCATCCTGCACTGCATTTTCTACACATGAACACAGTCGTAGTTCTTTCGGTATTCCATTTCTCCTGCCTGTTTCTATTCTAAGATTATGGGACATCGTACGTAGCCTCGTAAATGCTTGGCGTTTATAATCCGGGATAAAATCTCTATTTACTCGTACATACACTGAATGTACAGAGAGTCCGGCGTTGATTTGTGTTCTGTATATGACAGCTTTGGAGGCAGTCTGAGGTTTCTCCTGAATCCGTCTAGCCACTCTGTCAAGTGGGTTTACAATACTCTCATACCTTAATGCCTGTGTCAGGAATTTGTACCCCGGAGAATTGGCCGCCTCACACAACCTGAACGCTAAATGATAGGGTTCTCCTGCATCTGGTGCCCTCAACCGTGACTCAAGAAAATTTCGCCTCCTCCTAGCAATTACACCTTGTGCTGATTGTATGCCTGATTCAATCATACAGAGATCCGGACTAGTATATTTCCTGACTCCTAGCAAACACTTTACGGCTCTGTTGTATTGTGCAATGATCTTCTTCGGATACGTTACTAGCCAGGTTTCTGAACTGTACAAAAGAGATGATGTCATTGCAGCATCGAACACCTTGCGCTTATAAATGTATGGCATATTAGAATTCGCAGCACAAAATATAGTAAATTTATTGAGCTGTGCTTCTCCTGACGTTTCGTGAAGACCTAACGCCGAATTTGTTTTTGCATCATCGCTAAACCAAGCCCCTAAATACAGGTATTTCGAAGCGTACTCAATCTTAATGGCATGCATTATCAACGGGATTCTGTCTTCAGCCGTGCCGCGAATAACCATAACCTTTGTTTTCTTTTCATTTAACACCATTCCATACTCACGACAATAATCCAGTACTACACTCAGTTTTCTCAAACACGAATCTCTTGACGTGGCCAGTATTACCATATCATCCATAAGTAATAGCATAATTATATGTAAGTCTACAAGAAACCCATCAGGCCCAACACTACGCCTCAGCATCCTAACAAGCTGGTCCATGTATATGGTGAACAGTAAACAACTGGATGGGGCACCTTGGCGCACCCCCGCCGTGGTGTCTATGGTCGCGGACCGCAGTACGCTCCGGGTGCACGCGTACATGGCCTGTATCGCTCGCAGCATTACCCTGCCACACCCCAGCGACTGCAAGACTTGAATTAATTTCCCCCGATACACTCTATCATATGCCTTACTAAAATCAATAAACAAAACATATAATTTGCTTTTCTTAAAGTTAGCAAGGTCGCAAAGTAATCTCAAGGCCATTATTTGCTCAACGCATCCTCGCCCCTGCTGAGCCCCTGCCTGGCATTTGTCTATGTTAGCCCACAACTTAAGTCTCTTCAACAGTAACATGTCATATAATTTTCCCAATGTATTCATAATTGTTATACCCCTATAATTTCCACTATCTAATTTATCCTTGCCACCTTTGAACAGAACATAAAGCTTGCTATGGCACCATGAAACAGGATAACACAAATTCAAAAATATCACATTAAAAACATGCAACAAAAATAGAAACCACGTCACTGGCAGTGCCTTAATAAGACCTGGACATATGCCTACATAGCTTTTGTTAATATTTACATAATTCAATACAGTGTCCAGCTCTTGCACCGTAAACGGATCATCCAAGATTGGTATCGTGAGAGTAAGTTCAATAAGGACCTTCCTCTTGGTGCCCGGGATTCAGTAAACTTTCAAAGTGAATCCGGAACTGTTCGTCCTCAGGTTCCACCTGGTCCTTCACATCCACGGTACCCGACCAGCTAATGGCCTTCCAGATTAGTTTAGAGTCGTTCGTATTATGTAATCTTTCCCAGCGCGGCTGTGTTACGTCCCATGTTCTCTCACATCGGTCTGTGTGTCTTCTACATCGCCGTGCCACACTGTCTATCACACCGAAGCCTGACGATAACACATCCATAACGTTTTGCTGTCCTGGGATGTCAAGCTCCGGGGGGTTGAGATTTTCCAACGCATTTTTAAAGTCTATGAGGTTTACCTCGTCGTACCGTGGGCTTGTTCGTATCACACCCTGCTCACAACGCATCTGGTAAGATTCACCTAAGCTCCGAGATCGTTCGAGCAGCATCGTGGGAGTCATGAGGCTCCTTTCCTGAGTGGGAGTGGCAAGGCTTACACACAGCGGAGCGTGGTCGGAACCTTTGATGATCTGCTTCACCTCTACTTTATGTACCATGGACTCCTTTGGAAATCGCTACATTTGGGGAGGGCAAATTTGGAGAGGAGGAAATGTGGCAGCGCTGGAGGTAATTACTGACAGTTCACTGGACTTGCTAATCCGTATGGGATTACTAAGATTAAAGAAGGATGACCTGCCCTGTCTCGCTCACCGAGACACACAACCACACACTTTGCCTTGCCTTAACTTTGTTTGAGATCATCATGTTCTTATCATCATTTTTCTCTATTTTCTTATTCGTATTGTTCTTATTACTATTATTATCATCAATCTTTTTATATCTATTATTATTATTATTATTATTATTATTATTATTATTATTACTATTATGAAAGATTTTAATGGTATTAAACTGAGAGGGTTTTGTCCTATTTCGCACTTTAGCTTAGGGGGTTTTGTCCAAGGGGTTTTTGTTCTAGGGGGTTTTGTCCAGGAGGGGTTTTGTCCTAGGGGGTTTTGTCCAAGAGGGGTTTTGTCCTAGGGGGGTTTTGTCTGGACCCCGTGGCTGACGTGCTTCCATTCACCACCACCCTCAGAC
>JACEEZ010016581.1:152500-187422 GCA_016584305.1 Chionoecetes opilio
CTGTTGGCTGTTTTATAAAACCGGCAATCAAATGTATCTACATGTGCAATAGTCACTTGAATATTTTTTAAACTTTCAAATGTATTGAATTATAATTTGCAAAAAAATATTGATTTATATCGAATATCTTTAAAGTAAATGGATTTTGATTTGACTATGAAAGTTGACGACAACTTTCCATAAGAAGACGACCATGTGATCGTTTGACTGAGTCAGACAGAAAAACTAGACATAACGAGAAAAAAAGGTTACATGTCAAATGGTACTGAAGCGATTGTGAATGAAGTCATTTGATCCACAAGACATTTTCGTCTCAAGTCATATAAGACACAAGTCAATTGGGTATCAGGTCATACCGAAATGAAGTCATCTTGTCCCTTGTCCAACTTGTACACTGGCCATCCCGTACACTAACCAATCTGTCCCCTTGGACAAACCGTCATCAAGCGGTCCCTCCTTAAGCCGGCTTGACCGCGTTTATCGATAAAATGTCATCACAGAGAGAGAGAGAGAGAGAGAGAGAGAGAGAGAGAGAGAGAGAGAGAGAGAGAGAGAGAGAGAGAGAGAGAGAGAGAGAGAGAGAGAGAGAGAGAGAGAGAGAGAGAGAGAGAGAGAGAGAGAGAGAGAGAGAGAGAGAGAGAGAGAGAGAGAGAGAGAGAGAGAGAGAGAGAGAGAGAGAGAGAGAGAGAGAGAGAAAGAAAAAGAGAGAATAAGAGAAAGAATGAGAGAGAGAATAAGAGAGAATAAAAAGAGAGAATGGGAGGAGTGAAAATGGGAGAAAGGATGAGAGAAGACATAATGAGAGAGAATGAGAGTGAGACAGATGAAAAAAGAGAAGTGGAGATATAATAAGATAGACAATGAGAGAGAGAAAAAAAAGAGAGAGAAAGAGATAGAGAGATAGAGAGAGAGAAATAAAAAATACAGAGATAAGGAAAGGATGGAAAGGAAGAAAGAAACTAGAATTTTATCCTTAACATATTTTTGTACATTTTTTGTGATATTTATAGCACACACACACACACACACACACCTTAAAAAAAACTTTAGTGTAGTGGCTAGCAAGCTCGGTTCACAACCGAGAATTTGGTGTCTGGACGATTCGAGCGAATACCTTTTCGAGCGTAGGACGATTCGAGCGAATACTTTTCGAGCGTAGGACGATTCGAGCGAATACTTTTTCGAGCGGAGGACAATTCGAGCAAATACTTTTTCGAGCGGAGTCCCAAACTTAGTTTTCCTGAATAGTTTTGATGTGTATGGAATGAATCTGGCACTTGTTTTTGTCGGAAATATATCTTTGCTTAGAGGATTGGGGGATCCCCTCCCCGCAAACCTTGCTACGCTTCTCACTGCCGTAGTATTGATATTTTTTTTCTTTTCTTGATATCATCTGTTACTAAACCGAACTCCACCTCTAACCTAACCTAACCTAGTCTCATTTAACAAAACTTAACCGTTTCTGGCTGAAATAACGGTAGATTTTATTAAAAAAACGTTATAATGCACTCGGGGGCGGTGCGGAGTGGTTACATCTCCGACTGGCGTTTTGGTGACCCGATTCGACCCCGAAAAAAACCAAAACCTTTCTGCACCGTCAGTAGCCTAAGAACACCCACATGCCCTGCCATAAACCTACCTTCGATTGGAGTGCATCGGAGGACACAGGGGGGGCTGAGCCTCAAATACAGGCTCCTAAAAGAACCCTCCCCTGCGCCACCACGGGCGAGACCAACCATCAACCCCCTCAAGTGAACTCCAGACCACCACCCGAGTCTGGGTCCCACTCCCCTACGGGCGCTATAGGCACAAGTGAAAAAAAAAAAAAATTTAAAAAAAAAAAAAAAAAAAAAAAAAAAAAAAAAAAAAAAAAACCTAACTTTTTTTTTTAAAATCAGCGTTCACACAAAACCCCACACCCAAAGGCGTAACAGCTGGGGAACCCTGTTCTAAAAATAGTACCGCAGGCTTCAGGGTAGATCCAGTAGAAGGAGTGGGGTCAGGTCGGGTTTTCCCACGTGTTATCCCCTTCCCATCTGCCATGTTACTATTTCTTTACTATGCGCTATCCCCTCCCCTCTAAATTTTACTTTTTTTTGTTCACATTTTTATTGATGCTTTAATTCTACTCTTTAAATAACTACCAGAGCTACATTTCATTGCTTTTATTTATAATCTATAACCATAATTTTAAGGAATACCAGGGTTAGCCCTCAGGGTTTCGTGTAGTTTCCCCTCTGCACGCACACAAAAAATGCAAGCACCCCAGCACACACACACCTTTGCGCGCACAACGCGCATAGCACCGCAACCACACACACACAACACACAACCTACCCCTAAACACACACACACACATTAAACCCTAAAACCAGACACACACCTACCCCGCACACACACAAAAAAAAAAAAATTTCCCCCGACTTTTTCCCATTCTGGAGGGGAAATAAAAAACCTTAACGTCCCCAAATTAAATGTTTGCTAACATTTGGGAAAAATTTTTTCCCAAAAAAAGTTTTCCTGTGTGGACGGGACAGAGGAAGGGGGGTGGGGTCCCTCAGGACATTCCAGGGAAAAGAGTGAGGCAGGTCAGTACCCTCTGCGTGTTTTTGTGTGGTTGTGTGTGTTGTGTTTTTTGGTGTGTAGTTTTTTTTGTTTTTTTTTTTAAAAAAAAAAATAATAATAGTTTTTAATATGAAATCGGGGAAAATTTCCAGATTTATGATGTTATTTATTTTTTAAAGCTAATTTTTGCATGGTTTTAATTCTTATCAAAAAGAAAATATATCAATGGAAACTAATTAAATTTCCCCTTCTATTTATATTTTCCTGTAAAAAGTTTTTCAACAAAAAATTAATGGCAAAAGCTTAAGTTCTGCAAATTTCTTGCAATCTCATAATGGCATTTCTTTTGTGTGTTTTACGGTTTTTTTTTTTGTAATATTATAGAAAAAACATTTCCCAAATAAATATATATTTTTATACTGTAAACAATATTGGTAGGAAATTACCCGATTTCATGATTTTTTTTATTTAGTTACGCTAATTTATGCATGCCCCAATTCATTTATCACTAAACGAAATATAGAATGGAAAGCTAAATTTCATTTCGCTTCTATTGATATTTTCCCCTGTAAAATTTTTTCGACAAAATATTAATGGGGAAAATTTAAGTTTAAAGCTTTTTTCTTGAAAATCCCTAATGGCTTTTTTTTTTGTGTGTGTTTTACGGTTTTTTATTTTAAATATTATAGAACAAACATTTCGAAGATAACAGTATATTTTTTATCTGAAAAAATTATATTAGGTAGGAAAATTGTACGAGGAGCGGAGGGGGGGGATCTAGATGGTGTGACGTCAGGGGATTATCAGGCCTTGTTCCTCGCGGCCCCGGGGTTAGTCGGGGGGGTTTTTGACCCGCCCCCCGGGGTGGTGGTTTCGGCCAACACTAACACTAAGGGGTGAACCACTGCTCGTTTTGGGGGAATTTTCACTGAAAACTTGGGCTGTTTTGTCCCCCTCGGCAAAGGGGATGGGGGGGGGGGGTAGGTCCCCAAGTTACCCGGTCTGAAAAGTGGAAAAAAATCTGGGGGTTTTTAACTACAGACTAAAGACTAATGTACATAGCTCAAGAATACTTATTGAAACTACAAACTATGCTATTAATATTGTAAATTTAAAAGTGGAAACAGCAAATTACCAATTGTAGTTGGAAGGTAAAATAATGTTAGTATAGATGAAAGGTTATGTGTTATTTCCTGCAAATGAGATTGGTGATGAATTTCATTATTTATTTAGGTGTAAGCACTTTGAGGAGAAGAGGAGATTATACCTCAAGAAATATTATCATGATAACCCAAATGTTCTGCAAATGCAACAGTTGTTTGACACTACAAATAAGCGTACTATGTACAATTTAGCCAAGTTTATTTGTTGTATTATGAAGTTTTTTGAAAATATAACTTAGTAGGAATAGATATATGATATATGTTTGAGTTTAGGTTTAAGTGGTGTCTATTTTCTTTGTTTAGTGATTACTCTGTATACCCCGTCTCGGGGTCGCTGGAGTATAATAAACCTTTCAAACCTTTCAAACCAAAATCGTCATAATGAGCTCCAAGACAGCTCCGGGAGGGTGAAACTAGCGATCACGAGTACGATTCGCGTGGATAAGTCCATTGGTGAATGACACATCTACGTATTACATTGGTCGTTGTCGGTTGCGTGAAGATAATTTAACCCTATCGCTGGGTTAACACATGTAAGGACATGTGTGTTGGAAAGATAATTCTTGACGAAACAGTTTTAGGAAGATTATAGCAAGTGAGGTTTTGGTGTTAATGGGGTGGGCAGGTGTGAAAGGTCATTTGAGGAAGCTGGCCAGGTGACTGATTGAGGAATAGGGTGAGGTCTAAAGTGTTAATTATAGGTGCAGTACCTCTATCACACACACACACACACACAAAACACACACACCACCAAAACACACCACCACACACACACACACACACAACACACACATACACCCAAAAACACCCACCCACACAAAACACCACACACACACACACACACACATAAACACACACACACACACACACACACACACACACACACACACACACAGAAACACACACAACACCGCGCGATGGTCAGGTTGATAACGTGCCGGTCTCCTGCCTGGAATCCTCGCGGTCCCGGGGATTTTACACTGACACATACGGGCGGTTACTGTCCTCCTTGAGCAAGGGGATGTGAATGTGGTGTTTAAGGTCCCAGCATTGCCCAAAGATCAGTAATAATGAGCTCCAAGCTCGCACTGAGAGGGTGAAACTGGCGATCGCGAGCCAGCTCGCGTGGACAAGACCATGGGTGAATAACATACACACATCTCTCTTCGCTACGCCCGGGCATTGAACCAGAGACTTAAGATTTTACTTGCCGGATATATATATATATATAAGAGCATAAGAAAATAAGGAAACTACAACTACACGTGGTAGTTCCTGTTACTTAACACTATTACCTATATCCACCTTTCATCCCCATCCATGAAATTGTCTAGACTCCTTTTTAAGTTCCTTATTGACTCCGCACTAACTACCTGACGACTGAGTCCATTCCAATCATATACCACCCTATTTTTGAGCTAGTTTTATACTATTATGTTCAAGAATGTGTCATATTTATCGCACAGTCGGTAAGTAATACATATCCCCGGCGTGGCAATCCTAAAGCGGCTATTACACGGGCACTATTCTGCTCAGTGAGCAGATTTCACTGAGCAGTTTTGAGGATTTTGCTCGATGAAAGCCTGTTTGGTTGAGCAAACAGAGAACTACTTCGAAGCTATTTTTGCTCGTCATTTGAGTGAGCAAAAACGTTTTCTGTTATAAAGGACCGAAATTAGTGGATGACTATATTATTTATTGCAAGATCATTTTCTTCTAAAACTCAAAAAGACATCAACATGCCTGCTGACTGGACAGACGAGATGGAAAGCTTACTGATTGACTTAGTTCAGGCACATCCTACAATATGGAACATATATAGCCCTTTATTTGTTAAAAAAAACATTAAAAAAGAAAACATGCCTAAGAAGCCTGACCTAAGTCATTTATTTACGGTGATACACAGGCGGCAGGCGTGTTGCGAGGCCGTACAGGTGTGTAGTGACAGGTGTGGTGTATATGGTAAAGCGAGAGAGGCTAAGAGTGCAGTGTTAGCACCCGAGTGTGTGTGTCTGACCTAAAGAGCGAACTCGTAGTTCTCGTTCACTATAACGGCGTCAGCCCCGTACCACCACGGCCACGGGTACGGCGCGGGCCACAGTGGTCCATAGAAGCTACTCACGGGGATTACAGGAAGTTTAAATGAATCAAAAGCCTTTGGCCTAATCAAAAAAACTTTCTTAATTTGGTATATTGAATTGAAAGTAGTTCGTTTCGTACACTGATTTTGAGTATTTTCGTACATACCTGGTGTCATTTCGTAACTCTAGTAGTCAAGTTCAACTCTGCGCTGAGTGTACGAAACGACTATGGTTTCATATAGACTACGAAACAACTTTTGGTAATAATGGACGAGAGTTTCGCGGTCGTTTTCAGAGACACCAACTATTTTTGGTAAAACTTTGGAAGAAGTCCTTCACCCCTATCTTTTTGTTCTTCCCCCTATAGCCAACAAGCGTGGAGAACTGGCGGGAATACGGGGTTTTTGGGTGAGGGAAGCAAATATAAGTGATTTATGGCTCCCAAAAAAATCATCAAAGTCACTATAAGTAAAAATCTAACCTAACCTAACCTTAACCACAAAGTATACCTAACCTAACCTAACCTAACCTTAACCACAAAGTATACCTAACCTAACCTAACCTTAACCACAAAGTATACCTAACCTAACCTAACCTTAACCACAAAGTATACCTAACCTAACCTAACCTTAACCACAAAGTATACCTAACCTAACCTAGCCTTAACCACAAAGTATACCTAACCTAACCTAACCTTAACCACAAAGTATACCTAACCTAACCTAACCTTAACCACAAAGTATACCTAACCTAACCTTAACCACAAAGTATACCTAACCTAACCTAACCTAACCTTAACCACAAAGTATACCTAACCTTAACCACAAGGTATACCTAACCTAACCTAACCTTAACCACAAAGTATACCTAACCTAACCTAACCTAACCTTAACCACAAAGTATACCTAACCTAACCTAACCTTAACCACAAAGTATACCTAACCTAACCTAACCTTAACCACAAAGTATACCTAACCTTAACCACAAAGTATACCTAACCTAACCTTAACCACAAAGTATACCTAACCTAACCTAACCTAACCTAACCTTAACCACAAAGTACACCTAACCTAACCTAACCTAACCTAACTGGACTTAGAATTTTTTGAGGCACCTCATATTTCATAGCGGCCGTGTGGGTTAACCAAGGCTGAGCGCACGCTGGAACCTTTACAGATGTGAAGTACAATAAGCATACAATACAGTGCGGTAGTTCATTTCAGTCAAAGCCGGAAGGATGAGTTCCAAAGTATTTCCCTATTTTTTCTTGGCCTACAATAGGTGCTTGTTCTAATGGAGTTTTATTTTGCGCAACCCCCCCCCCCCCCCCCTCCAAAAAAATAAAATTATAATGAAACCTAACCTAACCTTATAGGTTTTAATGAAACTTAACCTAACCTTAAAGGTTTTAATGAAACCTAACCTAACCTTATAGTAGGGTCACTTAGGGCGATTCGCTTCACATTAGGTGAAGGAAGTATTTTGAGGGTCGTATCCTAAGCATTTTGTGCCGCTGAATCCGAAAATCGTAGTTGGGTCACTCGTTAGCGGTAAGTTTTCGCGCAATTTGCAATTTGGCAATTTGGCAATAAAATTGGCAATTACAAATTGCAGAATGAGAACCAGACGTCGTAGAGACCTCGTTTTGGACTCAAATTGAAGCTTATTAAGAGTGCATAAAATGTTATTTAGTACTCCGTGGTTGTATCTGTTCGCATTACTGAACTATAATGGAAATTAAAGATAAGTGGTAAGTGGTCTTCTCCGTCAGAGCTGGAGCCCCTCAAGTTTCATTCTAACGCTGCTGAACCCCTCCCTTCTCCATTTACAGGTCAGCCCCTGCCGCATGAAACCGCTCGCTAAGCCGAAGCTTCCCCCGCTCTCTTTCGAGAAACCTCGCTCGATGAGCGCTGAAGAACTCAAGGACAAGGGACAACTCTCGTCTCTACTCTCCTTCGGCATCGCTGCCCTGAAAGACCTCCGCGGAGCATGACCAGTGGCAGCCTTCAACAGCCGACTCGAGGATGTTCCGCCCTGTCCCACTGACGACAATCTGCACCTGCACATTCTCGGACTCTCAGCGCCAGAGTACTCGTCAAATTCACCATGATGACAGAAATGGAGAAAATTCAACAAGCGCTGAACGGCGATTTGGGGCGCCGGTTGCTTGTTGATGCCGATCATGGCGCTCTTCTTCAAAGCCCTCGGGAGATCAAGTTGAACTTGAGAAGGAAAACGGATGTTCCGCCTTGGCGACCTACACTCGTCATAGCATGCTGCGGTGCATCGGGTTTCCTGGAGGGGAAGCGGCTTCGGACGAGTGCTCCACGAGTCGGGGGTGTACGGCCCGCCCAGTCCGGGCAGATTTTGGCGGAAACCACGTTCAACCGCGGAATTGAGGCACACATAATCCTCACAAGGCATCCTAGCTCTCAAGTTCTCCTCCGACAATGGAGAGCGCCGAAGAATTCGTCCCGTCCAGGAGTTGGCAAAGGAGGGAATACGGATTCATTCAAGAAAGCCTCGAGATGCCTCGCACCCAAAACCAAAAAAACCGGCTGGCAGATCCTGAGGTCAGCGGGATCAGACGACAGTCCCTTGAAGCAAGTCTCATGACGTACGTCCAAGATGGTCCTCCTGCTTTTGAACTACACCAGGGCTGTGCGACAGGAGACTGGGCGCTGCACCTGAAGACGTTGGAGTTAGTTCGGACCGTTTCTCTTCGCCATGAATCGAAGCCTCCCTACGCCGGTTCGTCCAGGTTTACGTGGCCATGATGCAGGACATCCGCCTCAAGAATCCAAGAGCGTAGACGTACTTGGAGAAAACACTGGGGTGTCCGTAAAGTCGTTGGTACCTCTCACGTCCCTTGGCTGCGGACCATGCCCTGGGAAAACAGGTGAACCGGGACTCTCCGAAAGGTGACGGTGGGCTGTAGGGATCTACGAAAAAATCCTCGACGAGGGACCAAGTTCTCTTTGATCAAAGACGAAACTCTGGGCAACAAGGCCAATCATTCGGAAGTTCGCTACGCACAAGCACCACAAGACAGCCCAGTGGTCACGAAGAAGACACACGAGATGACCAAAGAGGTTGCTGGTCCTTCTTAGCCAGGCATAACCCCTTCACTCGCGAGAAAGCCAACTCACCAGTCCTTTCCCGCAAGGTTGTTCAGATTAAGATGGTGACGCACTGACAAGAAATCAGGAGACTGGCAAGGAAGCTCTATTGAAGTACGAAGATGAAGATCAGGGGACGCGCAGCAATAGTCCATGGTGAGGTCTGCATCGTTCAGCCTACCAATACATTCAAACACTGCTCGGCAAGAAAGCAAAGTTTCAATCGGAGGGAAGCAGGTGATTGTCACGGGATTCCTCAAGATCACTCGGCGCCTGCTGCTCGCCCTCCAACTCACAGCAGTCTGGACCTTCGCCACCATCATCTCCAACTATGACTCTCCCTGTCCCTCTTGCCCTCTGTGACGACCAAGGGCCACCCGCGGGTCACGACAAAAAAGTGGCCCCTTCTCAGGGTTCTGGAGAAGATGAACGCGGCGTCTCCCACGGCTCGCAAACTCCTTCATTCCCTCTCAGCGTGTGGTCCTCGACGGGAGGCTATTCCTTCAGTGTGTCCAGCACCACGTTTCCGTGCTCAGCAAACTTTAAGGACTGGTTGGGACCCTCCTGCAGGAGGAGTCTGCCCACTGGGTGTGGATACGGGGAGTTGCAACTTGTCTTTGGAAAGGTACGACATCGGCGCGTCCCTCAAAGACAAGATCGAGGGGAAACAGCGAGCCCGAGGGGTGGAGGATTACGATAATCGACATCAAGCAGCGACACGAGGACTCAAAGCTGGAATGACCATGGCTAACATCTTGTACACCAAGCAACAACGACTGCTATGACTCTCCCTCATTGCTCCCAAATCCAGCACCATTCATGGGATTACGCGTCTTCGTTCTGCGCGTGGCGCCGACAAAGCCGTGTGCACACTTCTGGACGGAGGATCCAAGTTCGCTTCAGAACAAGAGGAAGCGGACCACTAAGATGATATAATCATCTCTCCATGCTGACAAAAGATGTGGACGGCAACCGTCAGTTCTCCGGACACTGACGTCCTCGTCCTCTCCTCGACACTTCCCCAATGATACCCTCCCAACACTGGGGGCCTCCAGCTTGGCAGACGATTCAACGTTCAAGCTCAGACACACCACGGACGAACTGGGCATCTTCAACGGCGGCAGATGGAATGGTTGATCACGGTCCTTCCATGCTTCTGGACTGATTGCGGACACACAGTCCGCGCCCATCTCAGAGACAGGAGCACAGTTGCAAGCGTAGCACGTTCGGCCCTTGTGCACGGAGGCGCCACGAGTCACCGGCCGAGAGCACACAACGGCAACACCCCCGACCCCCACGCACACTTAGGGTAGCACTTCCGAAGCCCTGGTCCGCGACGACAAGAGAGCCTTGGACCGGCTGTGCCACGGCTACCTACGTGAGCAGGGTGGGGGGTGGGGGGGAAAAAAAAAATTTACGGATATACTGCTCCTCTGCCGCAGGCGAGGTATTGGTGGCACACCCGCCAGGCACTACAGTACAGGGGAAGAAGGTTGGAGCGGCACTGCCTCCTAGGGACAGTTTTCATACGACACCACCAAGCACATTATGCGAGCCCAGCTACAGGGCACCGTTCGTGTCCCCCCTACTGGGCGGGGGCTGTGTGAAGAAGGATGTTGGTGACCCTCGACCGAAGAAGATACACAGGAGAAGACACAAGGAGGCCAAAAATGCTGCATTCATCCCTGTGTGTCCCACCCTGCCTCCCGCCCCGCAAGTATCATGGATGGGATGCAGTGCGGATGCAAGACGAACTGACACGACCAATCGCTGCCGCTGTCAACGCCTGCAGGACTCCTGTTCGGAGCTTTGCCGATGCTACCCCGAGATGTGCATCAACGACAGGAAGACGGGATGGGACGTCGATGGCGTAGACGATAGTATTCGATTTTTCAACTTGTGAACGTCGCTATCGCAAGTAAGATATTTTTTTTGTTCTAATGTATTCCCAACAATACGCGGAGGAGACCCCCCCCGGTGTTGTTTGAAATTTATTTTAGGATAATACTCGGGTCACTTCGGGCGGAAAAAAGGCTTTCGCTTCACCTAGGTGAAGGAAGTATTTGAGGGTCTTATAATTCTAAGCATGCTTTCAGTTGAAATACCCTGTTGATCGACGCAAATACAACAGAGACACCCACCTTGCACAAACGTTAATAAATGTGTCCTTAAGAACAATGTTGTTTATTTTACTTTTTACTAATTAAAATTTAGTTTTTAATTATAAGAACTCAGGCTTTAAGGCCAAATTATTCCTTTTATATTTCCAATTTTTTTCCAGTTATCTATAATTCCATTATAGATCAGTAATCCGAACAGATACAACCACGGAGTACTCAATAACTTTTATGCACTCTAATAGCTTCAATTGAGTTCAAACGAGGTCTTACGATGTCTGTGTTCTCATTCTGCAAATGTGTAATTGCAATTTTAGTCGCCAAATTGCCAAATTGCAAAATTGCGCGGAACAACTTACCGCTAACGAGGTGACCAAACTCGATTTTCGGATCAGCGCACAAAATGCTAGGGCTAAGACACTCAAAATACTTTCCTTCACCTAAGTGAAGCGAAGCATGATTTTTTCCGCCCTAAGTGACCGACTATTAAAGGTTGTAATGAAACCTACCTAACCTTATGTGGTTGTTAATGAAACATAACCTTAACTTTAACCATAAAGTAGCCTTACTTTTTTGTTTTTTTGTTTTTTTTTTTTTTTTTTTTTCTTTGCGCAAAATTAAAGCTATCGCATTACAACAAGCACGCTTATTAGGAAGCGCTATGATAATTGTATCATTTACCGCACTCAGGTCTGTATGCATTTGCTCATCAAAACACGATCACCATGTAATAGTTTCGTAGAGCAGGCTCAGTGAAAATCCTGCTCAGTGAGCAGATGCTTCACTGAGCAGAAAAAGTGCCCGTGTATAGCGCCTTTCGTTGCCAGGGGTAAGGGTAGGCCTGGGGGGAAGTAGGACCTCACTACCTGACAGAACAGCATCAGCTTTAGTGCGTCTGGGGGCGAGGAGAAGCCTTCCCATGGAAAGGCTTGCCTTCGGGGCCGAGGCAGGTCGCCTGGACGGCCTGGGGACCCACCCTCACATGCGCTCCAGTTCTTGACTAAAGATAATCAGATGGTTGCTGCGTTGATAATCCATTTACAATGCCAACATGTCTCGTGGTGGCGTACATGAGTGTATGAAAGTGGTGAATGTAGTCAGCTTCTGATAGAGGTTTTATAATGAAGTTGCTGTGCATTTGTTTGTAGATTCTTTCGGGCATGTCGATACTACTAGAGTTTCTGTTATAGTGACAACATTGCTATTGTCGTCAAACATCTGTGATGTGAGTAAAGCTGGAAGGGCCTCGCACACCACGAGTGTAGGACAAAAACCCCCTAGGAAAAAAACCCTAGGACAAAAACCCCAATAGGACAAAACCCCCTAGGAAAAAAAAGCCATGAGGACACAAAACCCCCCTGGGACAAAAAAAAATCAAGAACATTTTAAAATTCTTAATTTTATTCTTATTATTGTAGTTTAGAACATTTCTGAAGTAGTAAAAATTATACAGTCATTATATAATATATAGGTTTTGATAGATAGGTGTTGTGATAGGCTTGAAGATTTTTTACCTTATAGCCTACCGTTAGATAACACTTTAGTCGCCAGCTGCAATATGTCGCAGCTACCAAATATTACGAAGTATAGCATCATCCCTTGCGTGTATGTTAACACGGAAGATGATACACAGTAGTTATATCATGACTGTATAATCGACCCTGTTCAAGCGTTGTTTTATGCTTGTATCTGCAAGTATATGACGATTTCAAATTTACTACTCCCGGTTTTTTGTCGGGCGACGACGACGGTTCGGGAGGACACTAGAACAAACACTAGAGGCGACCGTAGTGTAAGCCCATTTAACAACGTCGCACTCGGTTGATATATTTTTGAATTGGTTAATTTAATAGCAATACTATGACACAGATGAAGACACAAAATGACAGATCTCCAAATAGCCCTCTTCTGACTTCATGAAAATGGATGAGAAATGTAAGTATTAACGCCACCACACGTCTGTAAATAAAAAGAAACGTTGTCCTGGCGACTTTAGTTGTTATATACGGTACTGGGGATTTAGGATACTCAGGTAGACAAAGAATGATCAGGTGGAGTGAACAAACAAAAGAAAGATTATAATAGTTTTCATGATACTTTAGTAGTATATTGCTCTTAAATGATATTTTCCTTCTAATTTTAATGGTATTTAAACTGGAGAGGTTTTGTCCTATTTCGCACTTTAGCTTCGGGGGTTTTGTCCAAGGTGGTTTTTGTGCCTAGGGGGTTTTGTCCGAGGGGTGGTTTGTCTAGGAAGGGTTGTCTGGACACCTTGTTCATACACACAGCTCAGAGTTGAAATTGAGTTACTAGAGTTACGATTCGACACCAGTATGTACGAAAAAAAACACTCAAAAAATCAGTGTAACGCAAACAACTAACAAACTTAGGTACGAAACAACTGGTTACGAAAACTCCCTGAAACATCCATGTCCTCTAGTATAGTCATGCAACTGCTTCAACCTCACTCCACTCTCCTTCCCCGTCCACCATCTGGCTTACACTCCTACTCTCATCACTCTATCCATCACCCATTACACTCAGACCACAACCATACACAAAATCGTCATCTTACTTACCTTCCCACACCTTTACATCTTTACTTCACCCTCTCTCGCTCTCTCTTCTGAGTCTCTCTTGCTTTTTTACATTGCAAGATCTCTCTCTTCTCTCTCTCTTCTCTCATCTCTCTCTCTCTCTCTCTTCTCTCCTCTCTCTCTCTCTCTCTCTCTCCTCTCTCTCTCCTCTCTCTCTCGTCTCTCTTCTCCTCTCTCTCTCTCCTCTCTCTTATCTCTCCTCTTCTCTCTCCTGCTCTCTCTCTCTCATCTCTCTCTCTCTCTCTTCTCTCTCTAGCTCTCTCTCTCTCTATACAGCCCACAAACATGTTTTCCATTTTCCTATTCCTCATTCGTGCCTGCCTGTCCGGTCTCTCAGCACTCAACGTGAGGCTGACCTCACAACAACATCACAACCTTTCGCGGTACGTTGTAACCTGGCCAAGCCTCAGGAGGGGGAAACACACTTCTATCTGTTTATTTCTTGCAGTTTATTTGCTTGTTGAAGATGTAAATGAGTTGCTTTTTGTATTCCAGCCGTAAGTGTCACAGCCACGCCCCCCTATAAATGGTTATTCCTAGATGTCTGGTGAGTTATGTGTTTTCTTTTATTTAGATTATTGTCATGTTGGGTTTTGATCCTTAGATCATTTTTACGCTAACTTTTTTTTTCCTAGTGTTGCGTGTTTCATCCAGATTTTTCTTTTAGTCTGTTTAGTCAGAAAATTTGATGGAAAAGTTGTTGTTGATGTTCTGATGTGGAAAGATGAGAATACACACACACACACACACACACACACACACACAACACCACACACACACACACACACACCCACCCTCACAACGACATAGAAAGCCGTCTGAAACCTGTTTAAAATAGGATTGATCACAAATCAATTCAAGCAGAGTGGACTGTAGGGTGACGGTTAAACAGACGGAAGGAGGTGACGGGCCAATGGCGTGGCTTGATGTAGGACGTTTCGGCCACGGCGTTTGAGGTCATGGGACCCCAACCTAAGACGTTTGTGGTCACGAGGGGCTAACTTAGTTGGACGTTTGGGCCACGACGCATGATGTTCGTTTTTAATGTCCTTATGCTAATATTCGTAGTTTGTTGTTTGCTTTATGTATTTTGCATATATTCGTACCTACTGCTGACCTAATATATCCTAACCTGAATATAATGTAAGGGAGGATGAGAATGCTATTCTATAAAGCAAATCTTGTTATTTTCATATTTGGTCCGTTGACCAAATGTCCTACCTTCGTGGCCAAAAAAACGTCCTAGGGGTGGTGAATCAGAGTGTAGGACAAAACCCCCGTAGGGACAAAACCCCCTAGAAAAACCCTAGGAAAAAAAACCCTAGGAAAAAAACCAGGACCAAAACCCCCCTAGGAAAATAAAACATGAAGACAAAACCCCCCTGGACAAAAAAAAGAAATTTTAAATCATAATTTTATTGTTATTATTTGTAGTTATGAACACTTCTCTAGATGTAAAATTTACAGTCAGTATATAAATATAGGTTTGATAGATAGTGTTGATGGTTTGATAGGTTTTACCGATAGATACCGTAGATAACACTTTAGTCGCCAGCTGCATAATGTCGCCAGCCACCAAATATTAGAAATGATAGCATCACTATGATTTGTAATGTACCACTGAGGATGATTACACATAGTTTAATCCATGCTGGAATAATCTTCCTGTTCACTGTTGTTTTATGCTTTATATCTCTGCAATTAAGACGGTTCAAAATTCTCACTACTCGTTTTTTTTTCGGGCGGACGACAACGGCGGAGAGGACACTCAGAAAACATAAACACTAGATGGCGACCTTAGTTGAAGCCCATTATCAAGTCGCCACTCGGTGTTATAGATTTTTGGTAATTTGTTCATTATAGCAATAACAGGACACTGATAGAAGACACAAAGGATGTATGTACTACCAGGGGCCAGGATGTGAGGAGGGAGTAGCGCGGCCCTATCCCTAGGGCGCCTGTGTAGCGAAAAACCGCCCAGTCACCGCAATGCTCAGTCGAGACTTCCCTGCCATAGTGGCACCGAGAAAGGCGCTGAAAACTAAGGCATGGTCAGACCCTGAATAGGGAGCTGCTGTGGGCCTTGGGACCAGACAGTCAATCTTACTGTTTATAAAGCAAAAAAAGCCGTGTTTCAGTTCTACAACGTAACAATTGGTGGTTAAGTCTTAATAGTGTTGCAAGGGTGTATGAATTGATCGTGCAAGGACTAATGCGGCATGTATAGGGTGGTATATGCTGGTGATAAGGGAAAGTGTGTTGTTGTGTTGGTTAGGGTGCGGGCAGGCGGGCGCGGGCGGAGGGCTCCAGCCGACGTAAAATATTGTATAATTACACGGTATTATCATATAACAGATTGATATTAGGACAGCTGAAAATAGTATCATGATTCACGAGAAATAGTGCATTCATGAAGGCAACAACTTGCAGTAAAAACTATACCTATAATAAGATAATGAGAGCAAAATGAAATCGTGTATAACTTTTTTTTCACATTTTTTATTCATCTTCTCTTATTCCTGGAATGTGCTTGCATTAAATTTTCACTCACTGCTCCCGGAATCGGACACACCTTAACGATTATCATGGTGTATGGCACGTCCATATGCCAAAAAATATATAAGTGGTTCAAAACCTTTGCGTTGAAGTTCAAACTTGGATGAAACAGCTTTGGCGGGGAGAGCGGTGTAGTCCTTGCCATAAGTTGCTTGGTTCGGCGGGAGGGGACAACCATTGCTTGCGCCCGTGCAGCAGAAGAAGTGTAAGCCCTTGTGATTGGTCGAAGCTGCCTACGCAGCGACTCAGATAGGCACCGGTGATGCTAGTAGGATTCTGCGGACCAGCACACGCCAAGCTTTGGAGGTGTAAGGCAGTGCAAAAGCGCCCGAACTTCGACTGTACCTGGTAGCTTTAGTCGGTGCCTTAGACGGGCCGTTACAAAAGCGCCGACGAAGGGTAAGGCAGCTCTTTTCGCCTTACCTTATGGCACTCTCAGCATCTCCCCCCCAGATACCCCCGTGCTAAACTTTCTAAAACTTTCCTGAAATCATGGATGTAGGAAATGGAAGTATTGAACGCCCTAAATTTTTTCACACATATATGAGAGAATAAGCTTGTCCATATGTTAATGGGGGTTGAGGGCAGACTGCTGAAAATTGCAAAAATTTGTTAATAAATCCTTGTTGAATGGACTATTATTAAAAAACTAAGGGTCTTTCATGGGGGATGCAAAAGGCTGCATTTAGGACGGATTAGTGTGGAATTTATTGCATTAGTGCCCGGTATGGGTAGTCAAAAAGTATGCGAGACGGTAACTTTACAATTTGTAATCTATTTACACTTTTTATCCATCTATCTCAGTTAATATGGACGACGAGTGCATTTTACTGGGATACTCATGACGTATCCAATATATTAGTGCACAGAACGAGCTCTGAGTGGCCTTGGTTTGAAAAATGAAAAAGCTTCTTCGTTTTAGCATTCTTCATGGTATACCCATTCACGAACCAAAAATGATAGAGACTTGAATTACGCTATACTTTTAGAAAGTAATGATATCTACCTCAAATATTAACCATTTGAAGAATGCAATGAAAAATGTGCTCTCTATAATTGTTCAAATATGAGCTTAAAATCACTTTTTTGAAGATTTTCAATGTCTTTCCGTTTCAAAAGGTAGGTTCATTCAGGCATGCAATTCACTCTATATTGTGTAGAATCCAATGCTGCTTGCTATTTGAGTGTAAAACAAAAACAACAACATATATATATATATATATATATATATATATATATATATATATATATATTATATATATATATATATATATATATAATATATATATATATATATATATATATATATATATATATATATATATATATATATATATATATATATATATATATATATATATATATATATATATATATATATATGAATGCATAAACTTTGAAGAAAATAATCCGTCTATATGCCCATATTTGGAATATTGTAATTCTAGGAGTTTTTATTATAAACCGTTGAAACTCTAACAGCTGCTCAATAGTAGTATATTGTGCAAGGAGAAGAAATGGCAATGCTGTATCTTTATTCATCTTTGAGTGCTAGTCACTTAAATATCGGTCATAGGACTTTCTATATTCAAATATCAATCCTGCTGTCCAATATCAAGGCTTATATTGTTTTCAATTTTCCATTGAAAATGAAATTGAATGGTGTTTTCTGTAGACTGTATATAGTTTTACGTATGAGAGAGGTAGATTATCGCTGAATTACTTTTATTGTTCTGTTAGAATAGCTTACAAATGGCCTTCTATTTTTTCTCAAAATTTTTCAAATTCGTTCGATTTAATTTTTCGGCTTAAGGTATATCAAATGGACTATAGAGAAAGAGAAAAATTTTGAGAAATATGAGAGGGAGGGAAATGCCACTATTTTTTGTATAATTTATATATTTCACCTTATGAATATTAGTTTTTGGGTTGTATCTGGTAAACCGTTTGTCTGATTGTAAAACGTATTGAAATCTATTTATAGATCTTTTTTATCTTGTAAACTTTTTGCATAATTATAAAACTTATAGAAAACTATTTCTAGAATTTGTTATGATCTATAATTTTAATTTCGGGTTTTTTTTCTGTATCTATAAGGAAAAGGCCATTTTTTTGGGTATAATGTAAAATATTACGCCTTATGAATAATACTTTTTAGGTTGTGTCTGCTAAACTGTTTGGCAGATTTTTAAACTAATAGAATACTATTTATAGATTTTTTTTATGCTCTATAATTTTTATGCATATCTTTTTTTTTGTATCTATAAGGTAAAGGATCCTTTGGGGGCATATAATGGAAATTATGACATATTAGGAATCATAATCTTTGGTTGTATCTGTTAAACCGTTTGCCTCTCAATAAAACTTATAGAAGACTATTTATAGATATTTTTATGGTCTATAATTTTGATTTCTGAATGTTTTTTGTATCTATATGGAAAATGCCACTTTTGGGGTATTCATGTAAAATATAATGCCAGATTTATAATACTTTTTGGCCTGTATCTGGTAAACTAATTGCCTGGTTTTTAAACTAAAGGCACACCATTTTTTCATTTTTTAAAGTCTATAATGTTAATGGTTATGATTTTTTTGTTATCTATAGTATTTAAAAAAAAACTTGATCCAGCACCCTTCATATTTGTCGGATCTGTTTGATTTTGTAGTACATGATGGGTACTGTGTTAATACCCAATCTGTAAAAAATAAATTAAATTTGTATAAAAATTGTAAAAATCGCTAATATTTTCTACAATTTTTAATTATTTTTCATTATCACCCACATAAAGTTTCGTTAGTTCGTGCTCGACTATATAGAATATTTTTTATAGATTTTTGCGTATAATTCTTTTTTTATAGTTTTTTTAATGTTTTTTTTTAAATAGAAAAAAATAAAAAATATAAAAAAATAAAACCGCAAATTAACTATAGAAATGATGCTATATTGTCGGGAACGTAGTAGCGAAACTTTTTGTGGGGGATGAGGAAAAACAAAATAAAACTTTAGGAAACAATTAGCGATTTTTACAGTTTTTATCCAGTTGTAATAAAATTCACACAGATGGCGTATGAGTACAATATCTATACTCTTGTGAAAAACCAAACTTATCCGACAAATATTAAGGGTGATAGATGTCACAAATATTTATTTTTTTTTTAATGACTCGTGCACCCTTGCTATATGTCAGATCAGTCTGATATTTGCATATGTTAGAGATATTATATTATTACGTCATATGAGTATATATTATTAAAATCAGTTAAAATTTTTTTAGAGTTATATAAAGTCAAAAAAAATTACATTACAGGTGCCGAGCGAATAGTTTAAAGGTCTAAGAATCACTAATGGGGTCTCTCAACAACGATTGGTTATCGAGATAGAGAATATCAAATAAAGGGTACTTTGTAAACTTTTTCCTAATGTGGAAATGCTATTAAAAATGATGTGTAATTGAAGTCCAGCGACATCCTGTCAAGAAAAAGATCTTCGAGACTTTGTATAGTCCTACCCCTCTTATGACTTCGAATATTGCCATGTAATCCCCAAACTTTCACAAGTGTGTTTGAGTGACTTCAGTTTTTTGGATTAGGCTGATTTTCGGCTATGTTGTGAGGGAACTCCTATTTCGTCGTTGTCATGAATATGATAAACATCGGTCAAAATATTTCTGAGTTACATCCAAAAATGTTGCAAAATCAAGCAAATTTGCCCTATTTTCACCTATAAGAACGAAATTTAACGACAAAAATATTAATGGCTCTATTCATAAAAAGAACTACCTATTCCGGCTTAAATGACACCTTTTGACTCTTTCTACCATTTTGGGTTTTTGAGATAGAACTTTTCAAAGAGTAGTATTTTTTGTCTTAAAATTGTGCCTGCAGCAATAACTCAAGGCTAATATCTCATTCACATTTTCCTTGAATACAAAATTGAATGTTGAATTCTGTAGAATGCATAATGTTACACGTATGGAATAGGTAGATTATTGTTAAATGAATTTTATGGTTGTGTTACAAAAGCTTAAACATGACATTTTGATTTATTTTTTCAAAATCGTTTGATTTCATATATCATTTTAGAATATATACTAACGGTTGTTCTAAGCCCTGCCACCCAACGTAAACTTTTAATGATAATAAAAAAAAAGATATGAGTGATTAAATATGACGAAAAAAATTATTGTGTCCCCAACAAAAAAAAAATCTTTAAATTGACATCATTCGCGTACATTGTCAGTAGAGATAGTTTCTCTATCATCTATAAAAAATATATACCGTTTCTCAATGAAGCTTAGTTTTGGAATAATAGTGCTTCAAAATGTGCCTTTGCATGATTTGTTCCGTGAAAAAGTCTATATTTAGAGCATTATAATCTTAATAGTATTTAGTATATTTACATGAAAATGTAACAGCATATAGACAAGAGTATAGTGTGATTGGAGATAAGATTTCATTGCTCTATCGTTATTAGTCTTGGAGTCTTAGTGACTTAAATAGCGGTAATAATTGCAGTCCAATTTACCCCCCAAAAATACTCTATTCAATTGTTGCCTGCGACAATAAGTCAAGGCTTTTATTTCGTGAATATTTTCCCTGAATACAAAATTGAATTTTTTTTTTTAGAATGCATATAATTGTACGTGTGAAATAGATAGAGTATTGTTAAATGAATGTTATGGTTGTGTTACAAAAGCTTAAAAATGGCCTTTCGATAATTGTTTTCACAAATTTTCAAAATCGTTGCATTTCATTTTTCTTTTTAATCTATATAATGGGGACAGTAATAAGCCCAGCCACCCAATTGTATCTGTTTTTTATAATAAACAAGAAAGATATGAGTGATTAAATTTGTAGAAAACATTTATTTTTGTCCCATTCAAAATTCTTATTATTAAACTGACATCATTCGTGCACTATTTCAGCCAAGATAGTTTATCTATGATCTATAAAAAATATATACTGTTTCTCAATGATGCTTAGAATTGGAAAAATAGTGCCGTAAAAGGTACCTTTGCATGAGTTCTTCCATGTAAAAGTACATATTTATAGCATTGTAATTTTAACAATTGTAATTCTATATATATGAAACCTATACAGCTTCTAGACAGTAGTATAGTGCGATAGAGAACGGAATTTCATTGCCGTATCTTAATTAGTCTTTGAGTGTTATTGACTTAAACATGGGTAATAATTGCAGTGGTATATCCCCCAAAAAATATTTTAAGTATTTGCAAGAAAATGAGATTTTTTTTTTGGCACTCAAATATCAAGCAGCGTTAGATTCTACACAATATAGGGTGAATTGCATGCCTGAATGAACCTACATTTTGAAACGGAGAGACTGAAATTCTTCAAAAAAGTAATTTTAAGCTCATTTTTGAACAATTATAGAGAGCACATTTTTCATTGCATTCTTCAAATGATTAATATTTGAGATAGATATCATTACTTTCTAAAATTATTGCGTAATTCAAGTCTCTATCATTCTTGGTGCGTGAATGGGTAGACCATGAGAATGTGAGAAAAAAAAAAAATCTTTTTCTCATTTTTCAAACCAAGGCCCACTCAGAGCTCGTTCTGTGCACATATATAGTGGATAACGTCAATGAATCACCAGTAAAAATGAACACTATCCGTCCATAATTAACTGAGATAGAGGGTAACAAAGTGTAAAATAGATACAAATTGTAAGAGTTACCGCTCTCATACTTTTTGACATACCCATACCGGGCACTAATTGAATAAATTCCACAGTAATGCCGTCTAAATGCAACCATTTGCAATCCCCAATGAAGCTTAGTTTTTTAATAATAGTCATTCAAAAATTTTATTAAACCGATTTTTTTAAATTTTCAGCAGTCTGCCCCCAAACCCCCAATTAACATATGGACAAGCTTATTCTATCATATACAAGTTTTGAAAAAATTATAGGCAAAAAAAAAAAAAAAAAAATTCATGCCCCAAAAAAGTATATATGAGACGTTATTTTGAGAACATTTTGAGAAAGAAAATTTTTCCTGTGGAAACACTGAGGCAAAGTGTCCGTAGGCAAAGTGTCCGTAGGCAAATTGTCCAGCAGGCAAATTGTCCGGTAGGCAAATTGTCCGGTAGGCAAACTGTCCGGTAGGCAAATTGTCCGGTAGGCAAAATGTCCGGTAGGCAAACTGTCCGTAGGCAAACTGTCCGGTAGGCAAATTGTCCGTAGGCAAATTGTCCGTAGGCAAACTGTCCGTAGGCAAACTGTCCGGCCACGACAGTGGACGACACCATAAACCATCCTATCAATATTAATATCAATAAAAAAATATTAATGTCATTGATAACACAAAATACAGCTGCCATCAAGAACATACTAAAACTTACACACATTCCACTGTATACAAAAAAACTGAAAAGCCTGTCATGTATCGCTGCGAAAGAAATAACACCATTGCAGTTGTCATTGTGGTGTCTCAAGGTGGTATAAAAACTCTTAAATCGGAGTAGTATTTCAAAGTCATATTTTTTTCTTTTCTTATCAATCATGTCTACTTCACCAGGATGGAGGTGGTCGATGGTTATTCATTTTTCTTACATGTCCCTTATAATCAGTGGGTTTACAGCGTATAATTGCCACCAAGCACTCCCGTATATACAGGGTCATGGAGGCAGAGCTGGGCACTAAATACATTGAATGTATTTAAATACTAAATTCTAAATACATGGGAGAAATGTATTTAAATACTAAATACTAAATACATTTTACGAATGTATTTAAATACTAAATACTAAATACATCAATTGTATTTAAATACATTTGTAAATACATTTTAAATACACACAAATTTTAACATGTCCGAAAAAAAGGAATTTCCTAAGATTTCCTTAGATTTTGGGTTTCCTTAAAAATTTCCTTCTTAGGCCTAAATTTCCTTGAAATCAGGACATTTCCTTGCAAGTGGAAACACTGGTTCACTGTAACATCAGGGTTGCCAGATAGTTGGGCGGGTTTATGGCCAAATGAACTGAAAAAAAAAGTAAGTATTTAAATATATATATTAAATGTATTTAAATACAATGTATTTAAATAATCATAAAAGTATTTAAATACTGTATTTAAATACATGAAAACCAATGTATTTATAAATACATTTCTAAATACGCAGATGTATTTAAATACGTATTTAAATTAAATTGTATTTAAATACTGCCCAGCTCTGCATGGAGTATAGGAGCCATCACCTTCCAAACACCTGCCTCACTCGTCCCGCGGCCTCCGTCCCGCTCACAAGAGGGGTAACAAACCGGTGGCCATAACTTGTGATGCTGAAGTGAACACTCACCACGATGGTTCTATTGGAGACGAAGTTACCGGGCACTGAAGTGTCATCTAAGGGCCATATTAACCCGGCATACGTCATCAATCCGGAGGACGTGGAGGTTTCTGCAGCACCTGAAGGAGAAGAGCCGGTGAGCATCCCGCCTACGACCAGAGAAGAGCATACTGTCAGCGATGCTCGCCCAGAAAAAAGGACGATCGCCGGGAAAACAGAGAACAAAACATTAGAATCAGAAAGCATCGATCTTACAAGAAACGAACGTCATGGATCACCACCTCTGATCAAGAAGCAGGTAACATATACGTACTTATTGTTACAGAGTGCACACATATATATATATATATATATATATATATATATATATATATATATATAATATATATATATATATATATATATATATATATATATATATATATATATATATATATATATATATATATATTATTTATTTATTTATTTATTATATAGCCTACTTAACACTTAAAACGATATGAAAAGTGCAGATTATATCGTTATTCTGATATTTCAATTAAGAATTTTTATTCGTGTGTGTGTGTGTGTTGTGTGTGTGTGTGTGTGTGTGTGTGTGTGTGTGTGTGTGTGTGTGTGTGTGTGTGTGTGTGTGTGTGCATCAAAAAGGACGTTCCCCCTGCCGTTAGGAAAGAATCTGCACGCTTGAGGAGAAGAGAACGGGAAGAGAAGGATAAAGCAGAAAACGTTGGCATGAATATCAAATACGACTGGAAAAACCGTGTTTTGCTGAGAGATGGTGTCATTATTGCTAGATTCACGCCTCGTTTTTTCTAACTCCCAACACTAGCAACGAACTGAAACTCTGCTCCTGGAACATCGCTGGACTTAAGGATAAGCTACAAGATCCGAATATCCTCTCTTTTGTTCTTAGATATGACATCGTTTGGATACTGGAGGCCAAGAAATATTTCAACCTGAATGTGCCTGGCTTTGATATTTACAAGAATGTTTCTCGAGTTGGCCAGCACAGAGGAGGAGTGGTGATGCTGGTGAAGAGTAGTCTCGCTCAAAACATACCCGTCAGGGTGGCAAGGTTGGTATAGAGACGTGAGCTCGTAATGTGCAGCGTCCCTGCGCATTCGGTCAGCGGTTCGAGTCCGCCTAGTTCGTGCTGACGTGGTGGCGCTTTGTATAGTCAATAACCTTGTAGTTGGTACTTGCAAAGTGTCTAGATAGGATGAAAATCTTATCTTATCGCTCAAAACATTAGCCATGTGGACACTAACACCGAGGGTCAGATCTGGGTTGTACTGTCACAATGGCCGAACTTAAAGCTGGGCGGCATTTACATACCCCCTGACGACTCGCCTCATTACCACCCTGCACAGTATGGGACTTTAGCCAGCTATACTTTAGAGCAGAGGTTCTCAAACTTCACTGGACGGCGGCGCACTAGATTATATCTTGGACTTCGGCGGCGCAGCAGCTATATATAATATTATATATTTTATATATATATATATATATATATATATATATCATGTATACTAGCCGCAAAGCCGCTCTCCGGGCGGCCTTTTTGGCTAGCTCCTGCGGAGGGCTATTGGTGGGCCTTCGGCCCACCACCTGTGTTTGGTGGGCCAAAGGCCCACCAAACACAGACTCTCCAGATAGCCCCTTCTAGCTTTCCTGAAATCATGGAAGTAGAAATGTATGTGTTAACGCCAACCCATTCACATCACCCCCAACTCATTCACTCACCCATTACCCATCACCCCCCACCCATTCACTCACCAATTAGGGTTATTGGTGGGCCTTCGGCCCACCACCTGTGTTTGGTGGGCCGAAGGCCCACCAAACACAGACTCTCCAGATAGCCCCTTCTAACTTTCCTGAAATCATGGATGTAGAAATGTATGTATTCCCCCCACCCATTCACTCACCCATTACCCATCACCCCCCACCCATTCACTCACCCATTACCCATCACCACACACCCATTCACTCACCCATTACCCATCACCCCCCACCTATTCCCTCACCCATCAACCCCAACCCATCACCCCCCACCTATTCACTCACCCATCACCCCACACCCATTACCCATCACCCCACCCATTCACTCACCCATTACCCGTCACCCTACATCAAGGTTTCCTCAATTCTCGCAACCCACTTTTTTTTTCACAATTCTCGCTAATAGGCTGCTAAAAAAAAGAAGAAAAAAAAGTGATCGGATCATCTCATAATTGGGCTTAAAACCTTCCCCTGGTCGAGCTGGTTCCAAAACTGTGACATATGATGGGATTCCGCCACGGGGGGCGGCACCTATCGCGGACAGACAGACAGACAGACACACTTTCGCTTATATTATTATACTAGCCGCAAAGCCGCCCTCCGGGCGGCCTTTTTGGCTAGCTCCTGCGGAGGGCTATTGGTGGGCCTTCGGCCCACCAAACACAGACTCTCCAGATAGCCCCTTCTAGCTTTCCTGAAATCATGGATGTAGAAATGTATGTATTAACGCCAACCCATTCACATCACCCCCAACCCATTCACTCACCCATTACCCATCCCCCCCCCACCCATTCACTCACCCATTAGGGCTATTGGTGGGCCTTCGGCCCACCAAAACACAGACTCTCCAGTTAGCCCCTTCTAACTTTCCTGCAATCATGGATGTAGAAATGTATGTATTCCCCCCACCCATTCACTCACCCATTACCCATCACCCCACACCCATTCACTCACCCATTACCCATCACCACACACCCATTCACTCACCCATTACCCCCCACCCCCCACCTATTCCCTCACCCATCACCTATCACCCCCAACCCATCACCCCCCACCCATTCACTCACCCATCACCCCACACCCATTACCCATCACCCCACCCATTCACTCACCCATTACCCATCACCCTACATCAAGGTTTCCTCAATTCTCGCAACCCACATTTTATTTTCACAATTCTCGCTAATAGGCTGCTAAAAAAAAAGAAAAAAAAAGTGATCGGATCATCTCATAAGTGGGCTTAAAACCTTCCCCTGGTCGAGCTGGTTCCAAAACTGTGACATATGATGGGGTTCCGCCACGGGGGGCGGCACCTATCGCGGACAGACAGACAGACAGACAGACAGACAGACAGACAGACACACACACTTTCGCTTATATTATTATAGACTAGCCGCAAAGCCGCCCTCCGGGCGGCCTTTTTGGCTAGCTCCTGCGGAGGGCTATTGGTGGGCCTTCGGCCCACCACCTGTGTTTGGTGGAAGGCCCACCAAACACAGACTCTCCAGATAGCCCCTTCTAACTTTCCTGAAATCATGGATGTAGAAATGTACGTATTAACGCCAACCCATTCACATCATAGCCCCTTCTAACTTTCCTGAAAGCAAAGCCGCCCTCCGGGCGGCACTTTTGGCTAGCTCCTGCGGAGGGCTATTGGTGGGCCTTCGGCCCACCACCTGTGTTTGGTGGGCCTTCGGCCCACCAAACAGACTCTCCAGATAGCCCCTTCTAACTTTCCTGAAATGTATGTATTCCCCCCACCCATTCACTCACCCATTACCCATCACCCCCCACCCATTCACTCACCCATTACCCATCACCACACACCCATTCACTCACCCATTACCTATCACCACACACCCATTCACTCACCTATTACCCATCACCCCCACCTATTCCCTCACCCACCATCACCCATCACCCCCACCCATTCACTCACCATCACCCCACACCCATTACCCATCACCCCACCCATTCACTCACCATTACCTATCACCCTACATCAAGGTTTCCTCAATTCTCGCAACCCACTTTTTTTTCTTCAGTTTCGCTAATAGGCTGCTAAAAAAAAAAAAAAAAAAGTGATCGGATCATCCTATAAGTGGGCTTAAAACCTTCCCCTGGTTAACCTGATTCCAAAACTGTGACATATGATGGGATTCCGCCAGGGGGGGCGGCACCTATCGCGGACAGACACACACACCACACACACACACACACACACACACACACTTTCGCTTATATTATTATAGAATAATATAATATAGTAAAAGATCAATATATAATTATATAATATAATTAAAACAAAACTACTATATGATTTATCTATATTATATAACATTATTGGAGGACATGACAAATAAACAATGACACAATACTCCTTATCAGTGGACTGTGATGTGAGTTGAGATCCCTCCAGTATACACAACCATTCAGAATTCTCCTAAGCAGGCTCGCGGANATATATATTATATATATATATATATATATATATATATAATATATATATTATATATATTATCTATTTATTTATTTTATTATATAGCCTACTTAACACTTAAAACGATATGAAAAGTGCAGATTATATCGTTATTCTGATATTTCAATTAAGAATTTTTATTCGTTGTGTGTGTGTGTGGTGGTGTGTGTGTGTGGTGTGTGTGTTGTGGTGTGTGTGTGTGTGTGTGTGTGTGTGTGCATCAAAAAGGACGTTCCCCCTGCCGTTAGGAAAGAATCTGCACGCTTGAGGAGAAGAGAACGGGAAGAGAAGGATAAAGCAGAAAACGTTGGCATGAATATCAAATACGACTGGAAAAAACCTGTGTTTGCTGAGAGATGGTGTCATTATTGATAGATTCACGCCTCGTTTTTTTCTAACTCCCAACACTAGCAACGAACTGAAACTCTGCTCCTGGAACATCGCTGGACTTAAGGATAAGCTACAAGATCCGAATATCCTCTCTTTTGTTCTTAGATATGACATCGTTTGGATACTGGAGGCCAAGAAATATTTCAACCTGAATGTGCCTGGCTTTGATATTTACAAGAATGTTTCTCGAGTTGGCCAGCACAGAGGAGGAGTGGTGATGCTGGTGAAGAGTAGTCTCGCTCAAAACATACCCGTCAGGGTGGCAAGGTTGGTATAGAGACGTGAGCTCGTAATGTGCAGCGTCCTGCGCATTCGGTCAGCGGTTCGAGTCCCCTAGTTCGTGCTGACGTGGTGGCGCTTTGTATAGTCAATAACCTTGTAGTTGGTACTTGCAAAGTGTCTAGATAGGATGAAAATCTTATCTTATCGCTCAAAACATTAGCCATGTGGACACTAACACCGAGGGTCAGATCTGGGTTGTACTGTCACAATGGCCGAACTTAAAGCTGGGCGGCATTTACATACCCCCTGACGACTCGCCTCATTACACCCTGCACAGTATGGGACTTTAGCCAGCTATACTTTAGAGCAGAGGTTCTCAAACTTCACTGGACGGCGGCGCACTAGATTATATCTTGGACTTCGGCGGCGCAGCAGCTATATATATATTAATAGTAGTTTAATATAGATATTATATATGATATAGCATATATATATATATATATTATATATATATATATATATATATATATATATATACACGTATACTAGCCGCAAAGCCGCTCTCCGGGCGGCCTTTTTGGCTAGCTCCTGCGGAGGCTATTGGTGGGCCTTCGGCCCACCACCTGTGTTTGGTGGGCCAAGGCCCACCAAACACAGACTCTCCAGATAGCCCCTTCTAGCTTTCCTGAAATCATGGATGTAGAAATGTATGTGTTAACGCCAACCCATTCACATCACCCCCAACCCATTCACTCACCCATTACCCATCACCCCCCACCCATTCACTCACCAATTAGGGTATTGGTGGGCCTTCGGCCCACCACCTGTGTTTGGTGGGCCTTGGCCCACCAAACACAGACTCTCCAGATAGCCCCTTCTAACTTTCCTGAAATCATGGATGTAGAAATGTATGTATTCCCCCACCCATTCACTCACCCATTACCCATCACCCCCACCCATTCACTCACCCATTACCCATCACCACACACCCATTCACTCACCCATTACCCATCACCCCCCACCTATTCCCTCACCCATCACCCCAACCCATCACCCCCACCCATTCACTCACCCATCACCCACACCCATTACCCATCACCCCACCCATTCACTCACCCATTACCCGTCACCCTACATCAAGGTTTCCTCAATTCTCGCAACCCACTTTTTTTTTCACAATTCTCGCTAATAGGCTGCTTAAAAAAAAAGAGAAAAAAAAAGTGATCGGATCATCTCATAATTGGGCTTAAAACCTTCCCTGGTCGAGCTGGTTCCAAAAACTGTGACATATGATGGGATTCCGCCACGGGGGGCGGCACCTATCGCGGACAGACAGACAGACAGACACACTTTCGCTTATATTATTTTACTAGCCGCAAAGCCGCCCTCCGGGCGGCCTTTTTGGCTAGCTCCTGCGGAGGGCTATTGGTGGGCTTCGGCCCACCAAACACAGACTCTCCAGATAGCCCCTTCTAGCTTTCCTGAAATCATGGATGTAGAAATGTATGTATTAACGCCAACCCATTCACATCACCCCCAACCCATTCACTCACCCATTACCCACCCCCCCCCCACCCATTCACTCACCCATTAGGCTATTTGCCTGGTGGGCCTTCGGCCCACCAAACACAAGACTCTCCAGTTAGCCCCTTCTAACTTTCCTGCAATCATGGATGTAGAAATGTATGTATTCCCCCCACCCATTCACTCACCCATTACCCATCACCCCCCACCCATTCACTCACCCATTCCCCTCACCACACACCCATTCACTCACCCATTACCCCCCACCCCCCCTATTCACCTCCCATCACCCCCAACCCATCACCATTCACATCACCCAACCCATTACCCTCACCACCCATTCACTCACCCATCACCCACCACACATTCCTCATTCTCGCACCACATTTATTTTACTTCGCTATAGCTGCTACAAAAAAAAAAAAAGTGATCGATCATCTCATAAGTGGCTTAAACCTTCCCCTGGTCGAGCTGTTCCAAAACTGTGACATATGATGGGGTTCGCCACGGGGGCGGCCTACGCGACAGACAGACAGACAGACAGACAACAACAAAAGACCACTTCGCTTATATTATTAGACTAGCCGCCAAAGCCGCCCTCCGGGCGCCTTTTTGGCTACTCCCTGGGGAGGCTTTTGGTGGGCCTTCGGCCCACCACCTGTGTTTGGTGGGGGCCCACCCAAAACACAGACTCTCCAGATAGCCCCTTCTAACTTTCCTGAAATCATGGATGTAGAAATGTACGTATTAACGCCAACCCATTCAACATCATAGCCCCTTCTAACTTTCCTGAAAGCAAAGCCGCCCTCCGGGCGGACTTTTTGGCTAGCTCCTGCGGAGGGCTATTGGTGGTCCTTCGGCCCACCACCTGTGTTTGGTGGGCCTTCGGCCCACCAAACAGACTCTCCAGATAGCCCCTTCTAACTTTCCTGAAATGTATGTATTCCCCCACCCATTCACTCACCCATTACCCATCACCCCCCACCCATTCACTCACCCATTACCCATCACCACACACCCATTCACTCACCCATTACCTATCCCCAAACACACCCATTCACTCACCTATTACCCATCACCCCCCACCTATTCCCTCACCCATCACCCATCACCCCCCACCCATTCACTCACCCATCACCCCACACCTATTACCCATCACCCCACCCATTCACTCACCTTTTACCCATCACCCTACATCAAGGTTTCCTCAATTTTTCGCAACCCACTTTTTTTTTTCAGTTCCGCTAATAGGCTGCTAAAAAAAAAAAAAAAAATTTGATCGGATCTTTCTATAAGTGGGCTTAAAACCTTCCCTGGTTAACCTGATTCCAAAACTGTGACATATGATGGATTCCGCCACAGGGGGCGGCACCTATCGCGGACAGACAGACACACACAAAACACACACACATACTTTCGCTTAAAATTATTATAGAATATATACTTTTTATATATATATAGATATATATAAAATTTATATATATATATATACATATACAGGAATGGACATAAGGAAATAATGTGTAAATAAACTACTATGTTACAACAATAACATACCTGATCAGTGGGACACGTGTGCCTGCCTGGAGTTGCATATCCGCTCTATATTAGGAGGGACAGTTGACAGACACACTCTCATTTCCTTTTCAACAGCCAGCAATTTACTCCTTTTCCTAGTTTTTATATTTGTGAGGGTTGAGAATCCCCAGTTCACACAGATATGAGGTTGAAAATTGCAAGAGTATTCTCTGGGCCCTTTTGGATATATGTGGGTGTTCGTTTTCCATTTGAATCCAGAAGCTTTCTAATGTCATATCCAGATATTGCAGTTTTAGTGTGCGGTCATTACGGATGTTGATTAGTTCCTCTTCTTCAAGGATGCTAAGTTGTGGCTTGCTCAAGGGATATTGAACGAATGGATTTCTCAGCCAGTCATAACTTTCAACAGATATATTTGGGAAATGTTTTTCTATGTTCCTTCCTAGGCTTTCAAGGTGTTGCTTAATGAGTGGAACAATGTCTGTATATTTAGCTTCAGCAGTCTTTTGAAACATGTCAATCTTGCCTTCACTCATCCTTTCATTCCAGAGCCTAATTTTTTCTATCAAGGCTTTCATTTTGTCAGAAGATGTTACCATATTTTCATTTCTTCCTTGCATACTTGCATTAACAAGTTCAGATGTTCAAATATGTCTGCCAATTAGCATAATTTTGAACTCCAAATTTCATCAGCAATTAATTCGCAGAATTCAGTTTTCTCCTCAGGGGTAAAGAAAAGGAGCATTTCCTCTCTCAGTTCATGCACCCGGGATAACACTTTGCCTCTTGATAACCACCGGACTTCTGTGTGGAGGGGAAGACCTTCGTGAGGAGATCCCATTTCTTCACAAAGCATGGAAAATAGTCTTGATTGCTTTAGTCTGCTTTTAAGAAAGTTTACCATTTTCACAACATCATCAAGAACAAACTTTTATTCTTGTCCGAGTGTTTTAACAAGAGCTTCACGGTGCAAGAAACAATGGGTAGTAATCAAATTTGGGTTCTTCTTCTTGACTAAGGACACAAAACCTTTTACCGATCCCACCATAGATGGACAGCCATCTGTGCAAATTCCTACACATAATTTTCATGACAAGTCCTTTTCTTTCAAGTATTCTGTCACTGTAGAAAATATCTCCTGTCCTGTGGTTTGCACCAGTTCTTTGCAGCATAAGAACTGTTCAGTTATTTTGTTATCAGCAACATAACGGATGAACACTAGTAACTGAGGTTTTCCTCCAATGTCTGTTGATTCATCCGCTTGTAAAGCATACATTTTACCTTTCACGAGTTCACACACACTTTTTTTCAATATCGGACGACATGTCCTTGATTCGTCTACCAATCGTGTCGTCTGAGAGGGGAATTTTTTTCACTTCCTTCTCAGCCTCATCCCCAAACAATGTTTTCACCACAGCACAGCAAGCTGGAAGGAAGCATGACTCTGCAATTGAATGGGGTTTCATTTGTTTTGCTGTATGCTCTGCCACTAAATAGCTTGCTTTCTGTGCCTCTTCTGCCACCTTCACCTTTTTCTCAAACCCAAGCCTTTGTTGTTTGTTATCTTTCAAGAGTTTTTTAAAGTAATCTATAGGCTTCTGAGAGAGGTGACTATGTTTTGTTGTTAAATGTCTCTTCATTTTCATTTGATAGCTCAATGCCGCAAACAACACATTTTGGCCTTGGACCATTTTCATCATCACAGCAAGTGAACCCAAGTCCAAGGTAACTGTCGTTATACAGGCGAAATATCTTACTGCGGCTACTTTTGCTGGCGGCACGTGTCGTCGTTTTGACCACGCTCAGACCTGGATGACAAAACTCACTTTCATCTGTCACTTCTCTTTGCCCGCTCGGACCTGCACGACTACGGTCACTTTCAACTGTCACCTCACTTTGCCAGCACGGACCTGTACGACTATGCTAATTTTCAACTGTCACTTCACTTTCTTCACTTTCCACACTAGGGTCTGGACGAGAGGACTCACTTTCAACAGTTATTACTGTTACTTCGCCTTCGGTGCCTTCGACACATTTACGTTTTGATTCATGAGCAACTGCGACTTCACCGCTATTGCCTTCAGTACACTTTCGCTTTTTAATGAGGTACTTATCCATTTTTTAAGCTTGGACCTCATTAACACCACAACAGCGATACTTACTGAGGCTCACGGCTACACTGACCACGGTAGGTGGTCAGTGTACCCAACGCTCTGCCTACGTGTGTTGCCAAATTATACATGTTATTTATCGATCGGGGTTCACGTAAATCACGTCAAACAGTCAAACTTGCATAAAGCCTACTGATATACGTATGCATCAGTTTCTATTCATCATCCTTTTTCCTTTTATATGTCGCAAAAAACAATTCACATGAACGCGTGATAAAACTAGTAAGTTGGTAACTCAGTAACACCAGCAGGCTGCAGCTCAGACTGGTACAGTACGTGTACAGTACTCGTTCAACACGTATTGTGGTGGAAGCGGGAAGTATTTTTTTTTAAGCATGAATAACTTATTTATTTATTCTCTATTTCTTACTTTATCCATCTACCCAAAGTACTTATAATATTATGAAAAGGACCTTGCATCTACCAGCCTAGTTACATATTAACTCATTCATTTACGATTTTCCATCTTCTATATAAAAAACAAAAACTGCGACCTCAAAGCGCAAAACACCCATATCTATGAAAAATTACGCGGCGCACCTAGAGGATTCCCACGGCGCACGAGTGCGCCGCGGCGCACAGTTTGAGAATCACTGCTTTAGAGGCTGGAAATGTCATCGCGATGGGCGATTTCAACGCACGAGTGGGGATGCCGAGCATTACAGACACCAGCGGCAACCTTTACCAGTATCGAGGAGTGAAGGACGACTTTGTCAACAGCCACGGTAGGACGCTGGTGAATGTATGCAACAACAACGGTATGGTCGTTGCCAACCACCTACACCACGAAGGAAGAAATTTGGGAGGTGAATTGTCATTCAGAAGGCGCTCGACCTGGATATCAGAGATTGATCTATGCATTGTAAAAGGTAACTGTATTGGTCTCATAAAGGATATTAACGTGCACCATGACATCCCAGGCTCCGACCACGCGCCGCTCACTACTACGCTGGATACCGAAAACTTGACAACGGTTTCACCAATCGAATTGTTGCAGAGGGCGTCAGCATTGGGACAACAGTACAAGCCTACGCCACAACATAAGTTACAGAAGAGCGTAAACTATAAGGGTATTGACGTCGAAGGGTTGGCTAAACGCAGTACAGGAGATAGCCCCTCCAGACTTCGTGGTGGATGGCGAGAGTGTGGACGTTGACAAGTCATCGCTGAGGGCTCCCGGGCAATCATGGACATCGCCGCCACCTTCACCAGGCCACACTCCAACGCGCAACACGGGGGACGAGACGCACCGGGCGCGCAAAAAAAAACCGGGGGGTGGAAAAATTTTAGCACCAATAAAAACA
>JACEEZ010016582.1:0-12500 GCA_016584305.1 Chionoecetes opilio
AAGGGGAGGGAAAAAAAAAATTTGTTTTTTAAAAAATTTACCCCCCAAAAAAATATTTTTATTTTTGGGGGGACAAGGATACTAAACAGATCATATCTAAAAATATTGCTTTATTCACTAAAAATAGTCTAAGGACCCAAATTAAAGGGAAATTATGTTCGGGGACACAAGGGGGTTAAGGGTAAATTGAGGTGTCCATTTTTTTACCTTTTGTCTTGTGAAAATGACAAGAGAGAGACAACAAAACGCAGCAAGCAGACAGGCAGGTAGACAAACAGAAAAGACAACAGGTAGCAGGCAGGGCATACACAAAACAGACAAAGCAGACAAAAGACAAATATTGAGGGGAGAAAGAGAACATTTTTTTTCCCCTGGTGTCTTGTGGAGGGTGAGGCAGGCATTTGTAGGTAGGTGAAGGCAGGCTGTCTATGCCAACAGAGGGATGGCTGCCACCCTCTGATCAGGCTCTTAAAAAACCCCTCAAGTACAATCCAGCTCCTTCCCCACATCCTCCAGACCTAAATAAAATGATAAATTTGGGCAGCGAGCGAAGCGAGCGCTACATACCATAAGACCCATGCGTAAGGGGATGGAACAATTTTTAAGCCAAAAAAATTTAAAATTGTCTAACTCCTAAATATTGTCGGATTGAGGTGAAATTTGACATGCAAGTAGTGCTGTCAAAAAACAATGGGGGTCTGTGCAACAAACTTTTTTCGAAACAACCCTTAAAGAGTAATTAGCGAATGAGTTAATTGCCGAATCCGCAAGAAATGGGCCAAAAAACAAAGGGGCCCAAGGCTGAAGCCTAACTTGATAATAAAACTTTATTCTCGCCCGAAATCAACAAGGGGAAAAAAACAACAACATTTTAATTGGCAGCGAACGAAAGCGAGCGCCACTTACCATAAAACCCTTTTGGGAAGGGGGAGTTGAACCATTCGTGAGCCAAAAAGTGAATAATACTCCTAAATATTGTCGGGTTGACTGAAAAATTTTACATGCAAGTAGTGCTGTCAAAATAAGGGGGGTTTTTCACAACTAAACTTTTTGCGTAGAACAACCCCCCTTAATGAGCAATGCCCTATGCAATTTTAAAAGCGGGAAAAGAAAAAGGCATAGTAGGGGCACCCATTGTTTTTGTTATTTTACCTGCAATAATTTATGAAAATAAATTTTTGGTCTTTAGACTAGGTATTTTAAAAAGGACCTTTGAGCTTCCCCACGTTCCCCCGCAAAAAACTGAGGGGCAAAAGTAAAGGGGCCCAAGGCTGGGCGCCTATATTGAATATTTGACGAAAGGAAAAGAGCTTAAGTATAAAGCAAAAAAATTGATAATAGCTATATACCTCTATAATAATAATAATAATAATAATAATAATTTTAATATCACCCGGAGGCATACAGGCAAAAAAAAAAAAAGACAACAAGACAAATAGTTAACTTAAGTACTAGAGCAAAATATACATAATAAAGGCACATGGCATGAGTACATTAGAGCACATAGTACCTATGAAGAGCTCCTCGTCAAAGTCATCCAGTATAGAATGATACACACACTACACAGACAACATACACCTACTCACACATCCATTCACGTGTCTGCCAGAAGGATCCACGACCAAGGCCGGTCTCTCCAACTAAACTGGATCCCGAGCCATGCTGGCATTGACGGCAACGACGTAGCGGATAAGGCCGCCAAAGACACCCTTACACCTACCTTCATTCACTGCCAAACATACCATGCAGTCTGTCCCAAAATTAAGGCAAGACTTCGCCTTCGGATCCGAAAAAGAACTTTACAAACAAACAACTCTGCATCGGCTACATGGTACAGCGCTGCCACCAAGAACAACCCATTACTCCCCGACAACCTAAGTAGTAAGATAAAGGTAGCACTTCACAGGATTCGCTTGGGTTACAAGTGCTGGCCAGTCCTGGTAAAACGAGACACCAGTCCAGTGTGAACACTGCGACTGGCTTGTTGATGATCCGCTCCAACACTACATAGCGAGCTGCACAAGAACAGCCCATTCATGGAAAGGCACTACGACACAGCACCCATAAATGATTGACGTAACATCAAATACTATCACTAATAGACATGGTCACCAACTACATTCCACCACGTTGAATTCATGACCACCGCCACCTACCTGAGTCGCTCACATAAGCAGAGGTGAGGTTGCATCTGACACTCCGCCTTGCGCGGTGAGCCAGACTCTTCTTAGCTGTAGGTGACTGGACTCAGAACCAGGATAATGTTACCAAGCAGCCACATCCTTTGCTGAACACACCGAGTATGCTACTTTCCAACACAGAGTTCTCTACCCAATCAGCCCGGGGCGTATCTAACGGGCAGTCTCGGCACCCAAAGTTAGACCTCCCGGGAGGGTGAGGTCGAGAGCTTCATAACATTACTTTCTACTATTTTTTTTCTTTTCTTTTTTCTCGAAATCACCTATGGGCCGCCTTCAGGCAAAGAGCCTCCATGTCACCCGGAAAAAAGGGTGACGAATCTACACACACACACACAGACGCCACAACTAAACCCATGCTCACTTTAACTACAACTGAGAAGAAGGAAAACAGCTTCCACATGCTGCTGAAGAAAGGTTTTTTAGACCGAAACGAAATCGCGCGATACAGCAAAATGACAAGCTACGGCGAACTCATAAAATTGATTTACTAAAGAGAAAAAGACACTCTTAAGACAAAGAGAAAATATCTTGAAAAAGATAATAAACGCTGAACTAGCTATCACTTTTAACGAGATCTGTCTCAGAGAAATCTCCTGCCCGTATATACTCTCTCTCTCTCTCTCTCCTCTCTCTCTCTCTCTCTCCTCTCTCTCTCGCTCTCTCTCTCTCTCACTCTTCTCTCTCTCTCTCTCTCTCTCTCTCTCTCTCTCTCTCTCTCTCTCTCTCTCTCTCTCTCTCTTCTCTCTCTCTCTCTCTCCTCTCTTTTATCTCTCTCTCTCTCTCTCTCTCTCTCTTCTCTCTCTCTCTCCTCTCTCTCTCTCTCTCTCTCTCTCTCTTCTCTCTCTCTCTCTCTCTCTCTCTCTCTCTCTCTTAACTCTCTCTCTCTCCTCTCTCTCTCTCTCTCTCTCTCTCTCTCTCTCTCTCTCTCTTTCCTTCTCTCTCTTCTCTTCTGCTCTCTCTCTCTCTCTTCTCTCTCTCTCTCTCTCTCTCTCTTCTCTCTTCTCTCTCTCTCTCTCTCTCTCTCTCTCTCTCTCTCTCTCTCTCTCTCTCTCTCTCTCTCTCTCTCTCTCTCTCTCTCTCTCCTCTCTATCTCTCTCCTCTCTCTCTCCTCTCTCTCCTCCCTCTCTCTCTCTCCCCCCCCCCCCTAGACCCCAGCATCGCCGCGACACACTGCTTCTTCAGGAAAGTCTGGTAGTAACATATATATCCACACCCGACGCAACCTCTCAGAGGATGATAAGTGTAACTGGCTCGAAGACGCCATACAGGCTGGCTATAAAGTAAAAGCAAGATTTGGAAGGTTAGGAATAATGGTTGTCAGTGTTTCCGATGAATCAACTCAGAAACTGACAACACAAGGATTCAGTAATGTGGTGCTCTACCTCCCCAAGAAGTCCACAAAAATCATAATCAAGGGCTTGTATACTTCCACACCAATCCCACTGGATAGCAAAAAAGTACCGTCCCTGCGGGGACTGGCATGGAATAAAAAAAGAAAAGTCTGGTAATGAGCTTGTTGGGGATGGTGCAGAAGTGAGATACCACAGAACCTCGAAATACCACAGATGGAGAAAACACTCAAGATCGAAGAATATATTCCCAGACCTAACTTATGTGGCAGATGCTCGGTGTGGCATCACACTAGTACAAATTGCAGGGTGGCGCCCAGGTGTCGTTTCTGTGCAGGCTGTCATATGTCCACTGTCTGTAAAGAAAAATTAATCGCTGGCGAGACGGTAGTCCCCAAGTGTGCTAACTGCCAGGGCGAGCACCATGCGACCTATAGTAAGTGTCCGGGGTTCCTTGAGCTCTTCTTCAAAGGGGGGGGGGCACCACCTCCCCCTCACACAGAAACCCAAAGCACCAGGCCCAGCACCAACCCCCAGCACCAAGCCCACCCCCAAGCCCAGCCCCGAGCCCAAGCCCCAAGCCCGGGCACCAGGCCCAGCACCAAGCCCAGCCCCAAGCCCAAAGCACCAGCCCCAGCACCAGCACCAGCACCAAGCCAGCCCCAAGCCCAGCCCCAAGCCCAGCCCCAACCCCAGCACCAAGCCCAGCCCAACCCCAAAGCCTCAAGCCCAGCCCCAAGCCCACCCAACCAAAAGCCCAGCCACCAAGCCAAGCCCCAAGCCCAGCACCAGCCCCAGCACCACCACCAAACCCACCCCCAAGCCCAGCCCAAGCCCAGCACCAAGCCTAACACCAGGCCCAGCACCAAGCCCAGCGACAAGCTGGGCACCAAGCCAGCACCAAGCCTGGCCCGAGCCCAGCCCCAAGCCTGGCACCAAGCCCAGCCCCAAGCCTGGCACCAAGCCCAGCACCAAGCCCAGCACCAAGTCCAGCACCAAGCCCAGCACCAAGATCAGCACCAAGCCTGGCACCAACCCCAGCCCCAAAGCCTGGCCCCAAGCCCGGGCCCCAAGCCCAGCCCCAAAGCCCAGCCCCAAGCCTGGCACCAAGCTGGCCCCGAGCCTGGCCCCGAGCCCAGCACCAAGCCCACCCCCAAGCCCAGCCCCAAGTCCAGCCCCAAGTCCAGCACCCAAACCCAGCACCAAGCCCAGCCCCAAGCCCAGCCCCAAGCCCAGCAAAAAAGCCCAGCCCCAAGCCCAGTACCAAACCCAGCCCCAAGCCCAGCCCCAAACCAGCACCAAGCCCAACACCAGGCCCACCCCCAAGCCCAAGCCACCAAGCCCACCCCCAAGCCCAGCACCAAGCCCAGCCCCAAGCCCAGCCCAAGCCCAGCCCCAAGCCCAGCCCCAAGCCCAGCCCCAAACCCAACCCCCAAGCCCAGCCCCAAGCCCAGCCCAAGCCCAGCACCAAGCTCCGGGACGCTACTCAGGACTTCCCACCCCCCTCGGGTTAAACAAGCCCTCGGTTTCCTCCCCGCCTAAAACCACCCCCCCCCTATCTCCAACACGACCGCCAGCACTCCCGCCAAAATTCGCCTCCACCTCGTTTTCCCCACCCCCCATCCCACAGTTGTCGCCCAGCGTCACCAATCTGATTGAAACGATGGCTGTCAAGTTGACTCCCTTGCGCCCTGCACTGCAGCAAGTCAATGAACGTTTTGATGCCCTCCAACACAGTATTGCAGAAAATGTCACAGACCAAACTTCACAACAGCCACAAGTTTCTATGAGGAGAAACTTGTTGCATCAGCCGAAAGAAAGTTAGAGCAATACGATATGGCCGCGTGATTTCCATATCAAAGATATCCGGGCTGTTCTTAGGGAAACACCACCGGAGGTATCGCGCCCTTACAACATCTAATTGCGGATATCATTGACTTGATAACTAAAACTTAGAGAAGACACAACAAAAAGGACTTATATTATCACGAATAATGTAGACGCACGTGAACAACAGGCCGTTAAAGATTCTAACCTGGAACATCAACGGGCTTAGAAATAGACTCATTGAAGTACAACAGTTCTCCCTTCAAAATGACCTTGACATAGTGTGTCTACAAGAAACACGCATATGATCCCACAGATAATATACAGATCAGAGGGTTTCAGCTCTTCACAGTGGACAGATAACAGAGTCCCGCCTCACATCGTTACTACAGAGGTCGACTCTTTTATGTCAGGAAAAACCCATCCCAGCTGACTGTATTGAACACGCCTTTGTGGGTGATAACAGTCAAGCACAAGCAATCAATATATATGATACAAATGGGGAAAATCCTTATTAAAATCATAAATGTTTAGGTAACGGAATAACATGCTTGACTTCAGCCAGTTATATGAAACTCGCTGATGGTTACCCTACCCTTTTTGATGGGTGATCTACCATCTTTGATAGGGTGAATGCCTACCATTATAAGCTGGAGATAATGCCTCTGGGAAGCTCCAACAATAATGGGAAAAAAGCTTGCCCCTTCATGGAAAACAACCAAGATTTTCGGGAATATTCTCAATGGGCCTGAGCCAACACATTTACAGGGGAACAAGCTTGATTATATCTGTCTGATCAATGACCTGCAATGAGTCTTTCACTGTGAGGTGGTTGACACGCTGACATCCGCCCAACCTTTGGTGTGTATGGGGAGATCCTTCTCCCTGATACAGTACGGAGACAGAGTATGCCCAAAGAAAAAAGACTGTGGTTTTCCAAAGGGGAAACATGAGCAACGCATTAGGGAACAAATGAATAATGGTTATAAACATTACACCGCCTCATCGACAGAAGAGTTCAATACAGACATAATACACCAACTGGAGAGTAAAATTAATATGCCCAGTCAGGCATGGAAAGAGGAACACAATGAGTGAAATGAAGAGATGGGTCTAAACAGTGATAAAAGCCGTTCAGCGATTGACAGACAATACAAGAAAATTAAGCATCAATGGCAAAACAACCCTACTCATAACAACCTGAGATACTCAAGCGGATGGGACATCAAGTGCAAAGATGTCAAAAAGAAAGCAAGAGAAAAATATGGACGTCCTTTCTACAATCCAGGATCACAGAACGCCACTTGCTGAAGTTTTCAAGGAAGATCAAAATCGTAAAAGGGGAAAGGGAAAGCTTCATCGCCCCTCCACCCTAAACCCAGCAAAAAAGAGCAACGAAATCATGCAGGAGTGGGCGGACGCCTCCAGCTATGACTGTCTGCCCCTGCAGGTGCGAAGTGCTCTTGCCACCAACGCCAAGAATCGTATTGGGAAGATTGAAGCAGCTTTACTCGACCCTAATGTCTCGATAACATCCCCATCACGAGGAGGAGCTCGTCAGGAGCCTGGGAAAAGGCAAGCTCTAGTGCACCCGGCATGGATGGTGTCACCTACGAGGTTTTTCGCTTCCTTACGACGATTGATGGCAATCCTGTTCTGCGACTCTACAACATGATATGGAGCGGGGGGACGTCTACCAAACACCCTGGAAAAAAAGCTATTATTGTTCCTATTCCCAAACCAGGAAACCCAGGGTCCTTCAGACCAATATCTCTCACCTCTGTCTGTGCAAATGTTTTGAAAGAATATTCCTTAATCGTCTATATATAGTATCAAACTCCAGCTCTCCAGTAATCTGTATGGATTCATTCCTGGCCCGGGAAAGCACACAAAACTGCATTCATAGAGTCCTTGCTGGCAAGGAAACGATTTAATGTTTTTATTGATTTGAAGGGAAACCTTTGATAGAGCTAACCCCAGTGTCATCTTATCCAACTATCTAATATGACTCGGGGACCATCATCAGAATAGTACAAGACTACCCCAAAAAGACAGACACAGTCGAGTCTACTTTGAGGGGGCTTACTCTAAGTGGGAAACAATGGAATTAAGAACACCACAGGGGTTGTTCTCTCACCAATGCTCTTCAACGCACTTATGAATATCATGCTTCTTTCAAATTTGATGGGGTTGTATTACTGTTTATGCTGATGACATAGTGCTACAAAGCTGACTCACAAACACACATAAAAAACCGTTGCGAAAAATTGGGGAGATTTTGCAAACTCTATCGGGCCTCATCATATCACCAGAGAAAAAACAAGGTGCTGTAAAAAACGGCATCGGGATAAAGCTTCCTTAAAAATACAAGGGAAAATTCTAGAAGAAGTCCCCACCTACAAGTATATGGGTTTTATTGTTGGGCATTTGCAAAAACAAGACACAACGAAAGTCACCGGAGTGAAGCACAAACTGTCAAACCCTCGACTAGCGTTGATAAAGGAAGGTTGCATGGGGGAGACGTGGGGTCGTCTGTCCCCGTCCTTAAGAGGCTATATGTTTCCTTAATCAGATCAGTTCATAGACTACACACTCTAGCACCCTAACAAAGTTCTCAACAAAGGAAAATCTAAAGCACTTGAAGTCATTCAAAATACAGCAATTTTGGATAATTTTAGGGTGCCCAAGGTCAACACAGCAGGATAGTGCAAGACACGAGATAGGATTACCACCTTCACACATAGAGTACAGCAAAAAGGCAGCCTCCAAATTATGAGATCACTAAATACTAATGATGATGGTCAGTTTTTATGAGGCCTCTTTCAATCCTAATTGGAAAGAAAAGTGTAATGTTTGGCTCTCATCCAGTCAGGAAATTGTCAGTTCATTTAATTTTGATAAAATACATGGATGATAGGGAGCACAGACCAGTTGATCTCCCCCCCTGGGAACTGCCAGTTTTCAATGTGTCCTATTCTACCATCAAGGTTAAGAAGGTGTAATTTAACCATGTGAGCTGATGAGGTAGGACTTCCTTTGTAGATTGAAATGCCCTCCCTGAGTGTCCCCAATATCCTGTACACCGACGGGTCGCTGCATGAGGACGGGCCCTGCGGGGGCCAGGGTCGTGTACTATAAGGGAGAAAACCGGGCTGTGAACACCGGGGGGCTAACATCCCCACATTGAAAGGCTGCCTCAGCCAAACGGAGTTCTAGGGATTAGCAGCGGCTCTGGCAGCAGTCAAGCGAGAGGCCGGGAGACGGCTTCATTGCCTCCTGACAGCACGACTGCCCTACAGTCGATAACATCCAGGAACCTTCTTCACACCGTCCTCGTGAACAGAATTATTAAACTTGTGTATAAGATAACGTGTCAGGACAGAGCTGTGAACTTTATATGGTCCACATCACACTGTGGGATAGGGGGTAAAAAGGGGGTGCAGATGAACTCGCCAACAGTGCTACGTTAAGGGTGGTGTTGGGTTTCCGCTCCCTCTGTCCCTTTGGGGGACTTCAATGCTACTACTGGCACTGAGGAGGATGGCTACGAGTTGTGTGTTGGTCCCATGGCTCCAGTACCAGAAAACACCAACAGTTCTCTGCTTCTGAACTTTGCAAGGTCCAGAAAGGGTTTAGAATTGCAGGTTCTTGGTATCCGAGACCAGAGCTGCACCGCTGGACATGGTATAGTAATGCCGGAGGGGTAGCTAAGGAGATCAACCACATCCTCATTAGTACTCGTTGGAGGATCCTCCCGAACGCAGGGTTACCGGAGTGCTGAGTTCTTTGGAACAGATCACAGACTTGTTGTTGCTACACTTAAGCTTCATGTCAAGTCCAGAAGAATCTCAAGAGGGTAACCATACGTGTTTCATCTTGAGAAACTGAAGGACTTGACATGTGCTCATGAGTATGCGGTGGCAGTCTCAAATCGGTTTGATGTGCTCGGTGCCCCTCGGGGATCCTGTTAGAACTGTGGGATACCCTTTAAAAAGTGAAACTCTACAGGCTGCCAAGGAATGTATTGGGGAGGGGCCCGAGGTCAAGGCGTGGTTTTGTTCGACGGAGGACGCTGGAGAAAAATCGAGGAGAGTCCCCGCTGCCAGGTTGACTGGGAACCCGGGAACCAGCACAGGGCTCTGTCACGCCGGACTAGAACCCTCCTGAGGAGAGGGCAAGGAGAGGTATGCAGGCGTGTCGCTGAGGATGTAGAGGGTCATTTGAACGCTAATGACCTCCGACCCGCCTACCGAGCCTTTAAGAAGCTTCGTTCCAAGTCTCCTTATCGGGCGAGGGGTGCTATTCGAACAGCAGATGGGCGCCTCGTGTCGGACATGGATGGGCAGATGGCCCCGTTGGGCTGAGTACCCTTTGGGCAGTTGTTCACGGTTGGACCCTCCAAATGAGCAGCTTCACACCACTGGGTTACAAAGGCAGTGGATGTCGATCCTCCCATTGACGAAACCGCACCCTCTTTGACGAAAATCAGAGAGGCTGTAGCAAAGTTTTAAGGGTGGAAAGGCAGTTTGGGGTTTGTAATATCAGTGCGGAGCTCCTCAAGCTGGGGGTGAGGCCATGATCCGCGGGTTGCATTTCTGTCCTGACTGCCGTGTGGCAATCAGGTACCATTCCTCCTGGGCTGGAAAAGGGGGCTGGTCGTCCCTATCTGGAAAGGGAAAGGGGACCGTCAGGGGCGCAACAATTACCGCGGTATTACACTGTCAGCCCTAAACCCGGCAAGGTGCTTGCCCATCTATTGCTGACACGAATTCGCAGTCATCTGGTGAAGCATCAGAGACCTCAGCAGTCTGGGTTCACGCTGGTAAGTCAACAACGGACCGTATCCTAGCGCTTCGTGTCCTGGTTGGGGAACGCCGACGTGAGTTTTGACAGGGGATGCTTGCCCGCCTATGTTGATCTCAAGAAGGCGTTTGACTCAGTGCATCGTGAGTCACTCTGGGATCTTCTGCGACTTCGAAGGATTCCGCCCAAGGACATTGTTTGATAACTGGTCTGTATTCGGGACTGAGAGTGCTGTGAAGTGTGGGGCAGTGTATCCAGCTTCTTTCCTGTGAATAAAGGAGGGGAGGCAAGGGTGCGTCCTTGCCCCATCACTTTACAACGTTCTGTGGGATCTGGGTATTGGACAAGGTTGTAGATCAAAGTGATTGTTGGAGCATCCGTCGGCAACACCAAGATCACTGATCTTGTTTTTGCCGATGATTTCAGTAATCTTTGCTGAGTCGTGGAGGCCTGGTGATGGCTCTCGAGGCGCTGCACGAGGAGGCAAAGCCTTTGGGACTTGAGGTCTCCTGGTCAAGACCAAGGTCCAGGTATTTGGAGACTTACTAGATGAAGCAGTACAGTCTGTTCATTGCATGTGGCGAGGACATTGAGATCTTGGAAAGTTTTACATACCTTGGTAGCGCAGTCCATAATGACGGCGGATCACGTCAAGGAAGTCTTACGACGGATTGGCATAGCCCACGGTGTTATGGACTCGCTCAGCGGAGTATTTGGCGTTGTCGGTACCTGTGCAGGAGGGCAAAGAATCCGGAAACTTCAAGTCGCTTGTGTTACCTGTCTTACTCTATGGTTGTGAGAATGGACACTAAATAGTGACTTGAGAAAAGGGCGAATCAATGCCTTTGGTAATAAGTGTCTTCGCAGGGAAACATGGTGATCGCTGGGATGATTACGTGTCAAATCAGCGATTGCACCGTGAGCCTGAATCGAGGCCTATTACCTGCATAGTCGGTCAGCGCCAAAATTCGGCTATAAAGGGGCATGTGGCCCCGCTACCTGAAACCGATCCTTCCCATCGGGTTGTATCTGTAAGAGACAAAACCGGCGTGGAGGAGGCCAAAGGGGCGCCCACAAGGCTCGTGGCTGGGGCAAGTTTGATGTTTCTTGTCGAGAGCTGCTTGGTATGGGAAAGGAGGGCCTGCATGGGAAAATCGCGCGTGGTGACCCCCGGGAGTGGCGTGTAGGGGGGGCGAGGCGACGCGCCCCCGGCGTATGCCCCCAATGATTATTGATTGATTGATTTTTGTTTAGGGTTTGTACATATATAGCTGGCATGCTGTGTGATCTGTAGTTCTCAGTACTTAGATTAAAGGCAAGTCTACCATACAGCATACGGTTGTCAAACGTGAAGAACAGAGGTACCTCCACAGCCTTACATGGGGTGACAAGGGTTGACATGCCAGGTACTGTAGTGACACGGACAATCACTGTCAGGTAACACGGCGCAAAAGGTAACACGGATCACCACAAGGATATATACTCGTCCTTGGGTCACCATGCCAGGTAACAAAAGGTGGACACTGCCAAGTAAAAACAGGTTGCCACGGTAAACGGGTGGACACTATGAGGTAACACGTTCCACGGGTAACACGGTGTAACACTACCAGCCACTGTCACACGGGTCGCCAGGGCAACACGGGGTAACACTGTCAGCTACTGTAACACGGGTGGACCCTATGAGGTAACACTGCCAGGAAACACGAGACACAGGGTAGCACTGCCAACTAATGTAACACGGGTGGACACTATGAGGTAACACTGCCAGGAAACACGAGACAACGCGGGTAACACTGCCAGCTACTGTAACACGGGTGGACACTATGAGGTAACACTGCCAGGAAACACGAGACACGGGGTAACACTGCAAGCTACTATAACACGGGTCACGCGGCACCAGGATTTGTTTACACTTCGAGGCGCGAGGCACACAATGGTCGCTCAACAGCTGATTGTAGACCGAATGAACGCTGTACTCCACATTTCACCGCTGATTTCTGCTGTATCCCGTGCTGTAATATCTTGGTGAGCATCATAAACACATCCATGAATACCACATCTACACACATGCTATAATACACAAGCCCATAACGTAATTTCCATTGTAATTTGGGTGCTATTAGACGATTTGTAGTGAATATAAGCAATATTTTATAGATATGACCAGTTTAGTATCCTTGCCCACTAACTAATTTGGCATATTAAGTGACTTTTATTAATTTTAAAGCAAACAACAGACTATTTTCATACAACAAAGTAAAGATTGGGCGTGAAGGGGTTTTTTTAAATAACATGAATTTCTCCCCCCCCATACAAAACC
>JACEEZ010016583.1:0-19529 GCA_016584305.1 Chionoecetes opilio
GAAAACCTCGTTTTCAATCTCTAATTGATAAAATTAAAACAAAAGTGTCACTAAAATGAAACATTGTGTACTATGTAGTATTGTAGTTAGTGAAATAAAAGGATCGTTACTCTAATGATACTTTTTTCTGATCGGGGGTACAAGACAAATTATGAGATCTCAAAGGGGACGAGCACTAAAAAAGGTTAAGTAAACCACTGAACTAGAGACTAGACCACTGGCGAAAAACCCCCCCCGCTTGCAAGTCCCTATAAAAAGATACTAAAGGAATACAGACCTCTGGATCAATTTTAGAACAGCATGATGATTAAGCATGACGAAAGGATAAAACCTTATATAGTTTTTATTATTTTCGTAATAATTTACGTTCACCATGTTCACAGTCTGGTTCAACTTTGGTCTTCTTAGTACATGCAAGGGACATTCGTTCTCGGGGGACATGGTCTTTCCAACTGGATGAGTTCAGAAGACTGACGCCGTAAGAAATAAGGGTCACTATTCCAGTAGAAGACACAGACAGGAGTAAGAAGTCAGAGACAGAGGCTGCCTGTGACGAGTTATATTTGTCGGCCTCCACGTAACCAATCCATCCATCGGGTATTGCTACTACATATCCCCCGTGTGTGTATGTAATACATTTTACGTTATAAACTGTGTAACATTGTGGGTTACGGTGTGCACGTTGCACACAGTTGCCGTGCACAAAACAACTTTTGGCATTTGTCGGTCTAAATACGGGATAAAAGAGCGGATTTGGAACGCGTATTAGGCAGGATTTTTGGAGCACTAAAACTTTGCTGCTTTGACTTTTCCCGTATCTATACGGGAAATGCGTTCTTTACTATCAAAAAACTTCTAAACTGTTCTTTAACTGGCAGGGTTCTGTGAAAAAAATATATAGAACAATTATTATTGTTCTTCGCAAGATGTACAATTGTTATTGAGATCATTTTTACGTCTGTACGACAATAAAACTCGACCGAAAAATTTGGCAGCTTAAAAATGTCAGAACACTACCTTTATTGCGTTTCCCTATTTTTTACTATGAAACTATTGACCCTAGACCAAAAATGGCATGAATTCTTTTTTATAAGCTCAACCAGATCTACCCTAAGCATCTATCCGTTTCTTTTTTGCTTATACAGATTTTTAGATAGAATAGTTTTATATTTTGCGCACCCTTGTGCCGTTCAATGACCAGCAGCTTATTGATGCACCATACATCTATCTTTCATCCGTCTAACATATTGTTATGTCTTGACGGAGAGTTTCTGCAGGAATCGTATTCCACTTTGAAAAATGTACATTTCTTATCCGCAAGAGTTTTACGCATGTATGCAATTTACCTTGATTTCTGGAATTTTTTTTCTTCGAGTAATATGCCCTAAAAACAAACTTAATTCGGTCAATTATCAATGGAATTCAAATCTGCTTATACTAAAGGGAAGCCTGTTGAAATCTGGATTTTTTGCACTCCGTAACGTTTTCTTATAGCTAATACGGTTCGTGAGATATTATGGAAACATTGCTTCCCCCCATGTTCCGCAGCCTCGTACTGATACATTCCACGGCTAAAGTTTTTCTTTTACGAACAAACGCGCTTCAGTCTCTCAGTATCCGTCTCGGAGACTAGACGTACGCGTGCGAGCTCTCTCTCTTGAGGCGAATTTTGGTGAGGAAGCCGATAGAAGCCGCCTTCTTGCAGCTTGCGTTTTCTGTTAACTCGAGGCACTTTTAAGTCTCCCTGCAAACCGTTTATATCAGACTGTGATCTAACTAGGAAATAGACGTCCACACTAAAGATGTGGAACGTGTCCAGGCTCGCACAGGCTAAAGTCAACTTTTTAAATCCCCTCACCTTAAAATACTTCTATGCACTCTAGACCTTGTCCCCATTCGTGGAGTAAACATTTTACAAGCCAATATGCATTCTAGACCTTGCCCACATTTGTGGAGTAAACATTTTACAGCCAATATGCCTCTAGACCTTGCCCCCATTCGTGGAGTAAACATTTTACAAGCCTATATGACTAATAATCCTACCTCTCTTAGTATCAGCAAACATGCTGATGTCACTGCTAATCCCACTATCTAAGTGGTTGATGTAAACAAAAAAAGTAAGTTGTAGTATTTTCGTAATCTCATATATTCGGCCGTAGATACTCGCGGTCGATTTAACTCTTTCATTATTTGTACATTTCTTCTCACCACTGTTTATATTTAGTATACATTCTGTGTTTTCTTACATAATAATGTGAATATAAGCTCACCACAGAGTTATATACCTAGAAAGCGAGTCCCGCATCCCGCTGTATTGTGATGAGTGACGCCCGCAGCCCTAGCGCGGCGACCATCTGGCTCATCAAACCTTATTCCCAACTATTTTTCCGACACCACCATTTGATATTGAAAAAAACTAGTGCCACCATCGTCTTCCTGAGAAAATTCTGCATCATATTAGCTAAATCTGCAACAATATATCAATTATACGAAAATGACGGTTAATAAAGTAGCGCATCAACATTTGTTCTTTCAACTCCTTAGTGGTCCAGCTATTTATCCTTGTACTATTATATTAAACACGGTTCCTGAATCTACACACTTGCCTGATTATGGTGGTCTAGGATACTTGCCGATGTGACACTATCTAGAGCAGTGGTTCTTAACCTGGGTACCTGTACCACCTGGGGCTACGAGACATACTGACCAATAATGCAATGTCATATTTATAAGGAAGCTGGAATTATATATTTATAATTATTTTGTTTTCAACAATAATTGTCTTAACCACCTGGAGCCCCAACGGTTCATCATTAAGTCATACTACAATAACTTGTAAGATATATTAGTTAGGTTTTTTTATTAGCTGTTGGCTCAGCACTGGCCACTGCCCGTCTGCCAGTGTTGCCAACCGTAGGGCGATCGCCCTACGCGTAGCCCTTTCAGCATCATATCATGGCTTGTAGGGCCGTAAGGCGATTTTACAGAAACTGAGCTAAACGTAGGGCGATTTTGAATTTTTTCTTTGAGTTATAGTTACTTTGCAGCAAAGAATATCATATAAGCGGAAAGGAAATATGTAAAAACTAAAAAATAATAGATTTTAATTCATCAACATTCTATATTACAGAAATATTTTTTTTCAATTATACATATATATTTTTTTTTTGTACTGTACACAAAGCCACACTACTATAACCAAAAGTTGAATGTGCATGATACTTATGTTTATAAAAAGCCAAAGTGATATTAACCAAAGATATTGTGATAACTCTGTTGCTTTGAATCTGTCAAGCTCATCCAGTGACCTAGGTTTCCGATTAAATTTTGCGGGCATATATTTTGCCGTATTAATAAGAGTAGCAGATATACACTTTCTTCCGAGACCCTATCCTTACCTTTAATGGTTCTTTAAGCCCTAACTTTAGCAACTTTCTCATTATGCCTAGATAAACTAAATGCATAGGTTCCAACACAAATGTTGTGACATTTTATTGTAATTTATGAATGATTCTAATGCATTGATCAGCAAACGAAATATATCAATGTAATGCTGATAAATCCCGCTTCTATTGTTATGCCCTATGTTAAAAGTTGTCTCGCAACACTTTATATAATGGCGAGTTTAAGTTCATGCATTTTTATTCAGTCTCATAATGGCATTTCTTTAGTGTTTTACTGTTTTCTATTTGACAATATGACAGATGACAGCATAGTCTATATGGGTAGAGGTTACGGAGGGAACTGAGAAAATGGTTTTGGGTGTAGTGTATAGGCCTCCAAACTTATGTAAAGAGGATTCAGCTCCTATATGGCAAGAAATAAACAAGGATTGTGTAGATATAATCGACTCTGCGTGGTAGGATATTTTAATCTTAGGAATATAGACTGGGATTTAATTACAGGAGACAACGACGCAGATGAATTGTTAAATATAATTTAGAATAACTTCCTAAGCCAAGCAATCAAGGAGCCTACTAGAGGAGATAATATTATAGATGTATTACTGAATAACAGGGAAGATTTAGTTACTGAGGTGGAGGTTGGAGGACAGTTGGCTAACAGCGACCATTATGAAATCAGATTTTGTTTAAAATGGGAAGTAAGCATATAGGTGTTAATAAGCAAAGAGTACCTGATTTTCAGAAAGGCCAATTATGCATGATTAAGAAGACACCTGGAGGGGATTAACTGGGGGTGTAAGATAGAGGGTAATGAGTGTTCCAAGGTCAGCGCGGTGACAGCTGGAAAGGCCAATTATTCAGGATTAAGAAGACACCTGGAGGGGAGTAACTGTGGTGGTGGGATAGAGGGGAAGGAGTGTTCCAAGGTCAGCGCGGAGACAGCAGGAAGTGAGGTCGGTCCGGATGAGGATTATACAATATTTGTAGGAATTTAATTGCAGGACAGAAAAACAATATTCCTTATAGGTCGATAAAATCAAGGAAGAGTGACCCGAAATGGATGACAACGAGTTTAAAACACAACATTGGAGTAAAAAGAAACATGTACTTAAGGTTCAAGGCTGGACAGGTGAGCAAAGAACAGTTAAACTTGATGGCGAGGACAGTGAAGAGATTAACAAGAGTAGCTAAGAACAATTATGAAATTAAAATCGCTGGACAGGCAAAAAGCGACCCTAAGGGGTTTCTATCAGATATATAAAACGAAGACAAGGAAATTATATTTTCGGGCCGTTAGATTATAGCAGGGTGAGGCCCTTAATACGGATGAGGAAATGTGTAAAAAAAAAAATATTATTATTTCTTAAGTGTTTTTTACTCAGGAGGATACCAGTCAATACCTGAAATTGAACGAATGTTTAAAGGAAGCAATGAGGAGAAACTGAAAGATATTGTGATAACTACATAAATGTTGGAAGAGGGTATAGATTAAATAAGAATTTTAAGTCGCCAGGACCAGATGAAGTGTATCCCAGAGTGAAAAAGGGAAATGCAAAGAGGTTGTTAGTGAGTCGTTAGTGCACATTTTTAGGAAATCGGTTGAGATAGGCGATGTGCCGATATTGTGGAGGAAGGGAAATGCAGTCCTCATATTTAAGAAGAGAGACAGAGAACTAAAGTCAAATTATCGACCCGTTAGTTTAACGTCAGTGGTAGATAAATTATTGGAATCTATTATTGCAAACACATAAGCAATTAGAAAAACTAGTTTGATTAGTGATTGACAACATGGATTCACCAAGGGTAATGGATTATGATATAATATACCTGGACTTTAGTAAGGCATTCGCAAAGTACCATACGAGCGACTTTTAAATAAGGTTAATGCTCATGAAACAGATGGGAAGGTTCTTCGTTGAATCAAAGCTTTGCTAAGTGATCGGCAACAAAGGGTTACAATTAAGGGTTCTTAATCTGAATGGGAACAGGTGACAAGTGGAGTTCCACAAGGGTCTGTTTTAGGTCCATTACTATTTTGAATTACATCAACGACTTGGATAGTGATATTAGCAGTGATATCAGCAAGTTTGCTTGCTGATGATACTAGGGTAGGTAGGATTATTGGATCACAGTCTGATGTAAACATATTGCAGGGAGACTTGGATAAACTTAATGAGTGGGTAGTCAGATGGCTGATGGAATTTAATATTGATACGTGCGCGTTATGAATGTTGGTAGAAAAAACACTGGTAATAGATACACCATAAGCAATGTATCGCTGAAAAGATCAGAAGGTGAAAAAGATCTTGGAGTGAGGGTGAGCCCAGACCTCCGACCTAGGATCAATTTATTGAAGCTAGAAATAGAGCTAATAGAGTGTTAGGATTTATTACCAGAAGTGTTAAAAGTACAAGTGCGGAAGTTATTCTAAAGCTTTATCTGGCTCTAGTCAGACCTCACCTTGACTATGCGGTTCAGTTTTGGTCTCCATATTACAGGATGGATATAGCCTTGTTAGAAACAGTGAAGAGAAGGATGACTAAAATGATACAAGGGATGCGTAACTTTAGTTATGAGAAGAGATTGAAGCTTTTAAAGTTACTCACTCGAGAGACGCAGAGTAAGGGGCGATCTGATAGAAGTTTATAAGTGGATAAAGGGATTTAATAAAGGAGAGGTAGGAACAGTTCTTACGGCTATTAACCAGGGTAGAACAAGAAGTAACGGATTCAAGCTGGAAAAGTGTAATTTAAAAAAGAAAGAAAAAAAAAGGTTCATAAATAGGGTGGTGAATGATTGGAATAGACTCAGTAGACAGGTAGTTAGTGCGGAGTCATTAGGGAGCTTTAAAAGAGGGCTGGATAGGTTCATGGATGGGGATGAAAGGTGGATGTAGGTAGTGTTAGGTAACAGGAACTGCCACGTGTAGGCCTCAAATCCTCTTGTAACTTCCTTATTTTGTTATGTTCTTATGTAATATTATAGAACAAACATTTACAAGGATAACAGTGTATATTTATACTGATTAACATATATATTTGGTAGGGGAAAATTACCATACGCGGGCAAACACAGGTGACAAGTGGAGTTTGTTGGTCCTTCACGCTCGCATCTCCCGCGTATGTCGCCTGCACAACGAGGGCTGTGACGTCACGTGCAAGGAACCTATAGTCGTCAGATTAAATGTCCTCAGTCCAGTATCAATGCATTTCTTAGCAATACAATTGTTTGAAAGCAATTTTAATAACAGGAAACTTAGGGAATTTGGGAAAAAACTTTCAATATTATCATCTTCGCTTATCCAGGGACTTTTTTCTTCAATTTTTATTTTGTGATCATCTTCATCTCCCGTAAATGACATCATCGACCTGGCTATTGTGATATTGTTTAGAACCTTCAGTTCGGGTGGCATAAGTGCAGCAAATCCATTTTGTTCCAGTAGTAACCGTAATGTCAGACATAAATTGTTTTTTCCACCACTATCATCGTCCAGCAAGAGTGCAAGGAATCCATCGTAAACTGGGATCCACCTTGTTGCCTGGATCTGCTTGGAGCATAAGAGTTCCAAGAGCTGTCTTTTTATCTCTGTCGTCAGAGTTACGGCATTTTCATTTTGACACGCGCCATCACGTCCCTACAAAAATTAATGTGGATGAAAAAGTAATGCAATTGCCACAAAGAATAGCAGGAACAATAATACTAAAGTCCTCACAGACCAAAACCGGTAATAGTTGTAAAAATAAAAACCAAGACCACTATCAAACTAAGAAGATAAGATTTTCATCCTATCTAGACACTTTGCAAGTACCAACTACAAGGTTATTAACTATACAAGCGCCCCCCACGTCAGCACGAACTAGGCGGACTCGAACCGCTGACCGAATGCGCAGGGACTCTGTACATTGCAAGCTCCACGTCTCTACAACCTTGCCACCCTGACGGGCTCACTATCAACTGCAACACAAAAACTCTGCCTACAGCTACCACACCAGCGTGTCCCCCCCCCACTCATGAGCGTCGCAGGACACAAGTGGAGCTGCCCCGTGAGGGTCTCGCCTGTCCCTAACAGCAGGTTAAAAAACAAGGACCTCAGTAGGGGTAAGGGTGCCAGGGGGAACACTTTCGGAACCCCAATGACACAGGGAAAAACTATGGACCCAACGACCACGGGGGGACGTCAAGGTCACGGAGGAGGGGGGATCCCCTTACGTCTGAGAGGTGGTGCGTCAAGGACACGGAGAAATGACGTAGTAGTCGGGTCACTTAGGGCGGAAAAAAGGCTTTCGCTTCACCTTAGGTGAAGGAAGTATTTTGAGGGTCTTATCCTAAGCATTTTTGTGCCGCTGAATCCGAAAATCGTAGTTGGGTCACTCGTTAGCGGTAAATTTTCGCGCAATTTTTCAATTTGGCAATTTGGGCAATAAAATTGGCAATTACAAAATTGCAGAATGAGAACCAGACGTCGTAGAGACCTCGTTTTGGACTCAAAATTTAAACTTATTAAGAGTGCATAAAATGTTATTGAGTACTCCGTGGTTGTATCTGTTCGGATTACTGATCTCTAATGGAAATTAGAGATAAGTGGAAAAAATTGGGAAAAATAAAAGGAATAATTTTGGCCTTAAAGCCTGAGTTCTTAATAATTAAAAACTAAATTTAATTAGTAAAAAAGTAAAATAACAAACATTGTTCTTAGGACACATTTAATTAACGAATTTGTGCAAGGGTGGGTACAATTATTGCGTAGAACAGGGTATTTCAACTGAAAATGCTTAGGATAAGACCTCAAATACTTCCTTCACCTAAGGTGAAGCGAAAGCCTTTTTTCCGCCCGAAGTGACCCGGTATTAATCCCGAAAACAAAAATTTCAAACAACGAAACGAGTCTCCTCCGCGTATTTTTTTGGAAAAAAAACAATTTAAACAAAAAAAATCCTTCTTTCGATGCGAGCGTTCACAAGTTGAAAAAAACCAAANGTTCTTTATAATTTCTGGAATTTTTTTTTCTTCGAGTAATATGCCCTAAAAACAAACTTAATTCGGTCAATTATCAATGGAATTCAAATCTGCTTATACTAAAGGGAAGCCTGTTGAAATCTGGATTTTTTGCACTCCGTAACGTTTTCTTATAGCTAATACGGTTCGTGAGATATTATGGAAACATTGCTTCCCCCCATGTTCCGCAGCCTCGTACTGATACATTCCACGGCTAAAGTTTTTTTTTTACGAACAAACGCGCTTCAGTCTCTCAGTATCCGTCTCGGAGACTAGACGTACGCGTGCGAGCTCTCTCTCTTGAGGCGAATTTTGGTGAGGAAGCCGATAGAAGCCGCCTTCTTGCAGCTTGCGTTTTCTGTTAACTCGAGGCACTTTTAAGTCTCCCTGCAAACCGTTTATATCAGACTGTGATCTAACTAGGAAATAGACGTCCACACTAAAGATGTGGAACGTGTCCAGGCTCGCACAGGCTAAAGTCAACTTTTTAAATCCCCTCACCTTAAAATACTTCTATGCACTCTAGACCTTGTCCCCATTCGTGGAGTAAACATTTTACAAGCCAATATGCATTCTAGACCTTGCCCCCATTTGTGGAGTAAACATTTTACAAGCCAATATGCACTCTAGACCTTGCCCCCATTCGTGGAGTAAACATTTTACAAGCCTATATGACTAATAATCCTACCTCTCTTAGTATCAGCAAACATGCTGATGTCACTGCTAATCCCACTATCTAAGTGGTTGATGTAAACAAAAAATAGTAAGTTGTAGTATTTTCGTAATCTCATATATTCGGCCGTAGATACTCGCGGTCGATTTAACTCTTTCATTATTTGTACATTTCTTCTCACCACTGTTTATATTTAGTATACATTCTGTGTTTTCTTACATAATAATGTGAATATAAGCTCACCACAGAGTTATATACCTAGAAAGCGAGTCCCGCATCCCGCTGTATTGTGATGAGTGACGCCCGCAGCCTAGCGCGGCGACCATCTGGCTCATCAAACCTTATTCCCAACTATTTTTCCGACACCACCATTTGATATTGAAAAAAAACTAGTGCCACCATCGTCTTCCTGAGAAAATTCTGCATCATATTAGCATAAATCTGCAACAATAATGTCAATTATACGAAAATGACGGCTAAATAAAGTAGCGCATAAACATTTGTTCTTTCAACTCCTTAGTGGTCAGCTATTTATCCTTGTACTATTATATTAAACACGGTTCCTGAATCTACACACTTGCCTGATTATGTTGGTCTAGGATACTTGCCGATGTGACACTATCTAGAGCAGTGGTTCTTAACCTGGGGTACCTGTACCACCAGGGGTACGAAACCTTACACCTGGGGCTACGAGACATGCTGACCAATAATGCAATGTCATATTTATAAGGAAGCTGGAATTATATATTTATAATTATTTTGTCTGTCAACAATAATTGTCTTAACCACCTGGAGTCCAACGGTTCATCATTAAGTCATACTACAATAACTTGTAAGATATATTAGTTAGGTTTTTTTATTAGCTGTTGGCTCAGCACTGGCCACTGCCCGTCTGCCAGTGTTGCCAACCGTAGGGCGATCGCCCTACGCGTAGCCCTTTCAGCATCATATCATGGCTTGTAGGGCCGTAAGGCGATTTTACAGAAACTGAGCTAAACGTAGGGCGATTTTGAATTTTTTCTTTGAGTTATAGTTACTTTGCAGCAAAAGATATATCATATAAGCGGAAAGGAAATATGTAAAAAACTAAAAAATAATAGATTTTAATTCATCAACATTCTATATTACAGAAATATTTTTTTTTCAATTATACATATATATTTTTTTTTGTACTGTACACAAAGCCACACTACTATAACCAAAAGTTGAATGTGCATGATACTTATGTTTATAAAAAGCCAAAGTGATATTAACCAAAGATATTGTGATAACTCTGTTGCTTTGAATCTGTCAAGCTCATCCAGTGACCTAGGTTTCCGATTAAATTTTGCGGGCATATATTTTGCCGTATTAATAAGAGTAGCAGATATACACTTTCTTCCGAGACCCTATCCTTACCTTTAATGGTTCTTTAAGCCCTAACTTTAGCAACTTTCTCATTATGCCTAGATAAACTAAATGCATAGGTTCCAACACAAATGTTGTGACATTTTATTGTAATTTATGAATGATTCTAATGCATTGATCAGCAAACGAAATATATCAATGTAATGCTGATAAATCCCGCTTCTATTGTTATGCCCTATGTTAAAAGTTGTCTCGCAACACTTTATATGGTGGCGAGTTTAAGTTCATGCATTTTTATTCAGTCTCATAATGGCATTTCTTTAGTGTTTTACTGTTTTCTATTTGACAATATGACAGATGACAGAATAGTCTATATGGGTAGAGGTTACGGAGGGAACTGAGAAAATGGTTTTGGGTGTAGTGTATAGGCCTCCAAACTTATGTAAAGAGGATTCAGCTCCTATATGGCAAGAAATAAACAAGGATTGTGTAGATATAATCGACTATGCGTGGTAGGATATTTTAATCTTAGGAATATAGACTGGGATTTAATTACAGGAGACAACGACGCAGATGAATTGTTAAATATAATTTAGAATAGCTTCCTAAGCCAAGCAATCAAGGAGCCTACTAGAGGAGATAATATTATAGATGTATTACTGACAAACAGGGAAGATTTAGTTACTGAGGTGGAGGTTGGAGGACAGTTGGCTAACAGCGACCATTATGAAATCAGATTTTGTTTAAAATGGGAAGTAAGCAATATAGGTGTTAATAAGCAAAGAGTACCTGACTTCAGAAAGGCCAATTATGCATGATTAAGAAGACACCTGGAGGGGATTAACTGGGGGTGTAAGATAGAGGGTAATGAGTGTTCCAAGGTCAGCGCGGTGACAGCTGGAAAGGCCAATTATTCAGGATTAAGAAGACACCTGGAGGGGAGTAACTGTGGTTGTGGGATAGAGGGGAAGGAGTGTTCCAAGGTCAGCGCGGAGACAGCTGGAAGTGAGGTCGGTCCGGATGAGGATTATACATTATTTGTAAGGAATTTAATTGCAGGACAGAAAAACAATATTCCTTATAGGTCGATAAAATCAAGGAAGAGTGACCCGAAATGGATGACAACGAGTTTAAAACACAACATTGGAGTAAAAAGAAACATGTACTTAAGGTTCAAGGCTGGACAGGTGAGCAAAGAACAGTATCACTTGATGGCGAGGACAGTGAAGAGATTAACAAGAGTAGCTAAGAACAATTATGAAATTAAAATCGCTGGACAGGCAAAAAGCGACCCTAAGGGGTTCTATCAGATATATAAAACGAAGACAAGGAAATTATATTTTCGGGGCCGTTAAGATTATAGCAGGGTGAGGTCTTAAATACGGATGAGGAAATGTGTAAAAATTTTGATTATTATTTCTTAAGTGTTTTTACTCAGGAGGATACACAGTCAATACCTGAAATTGAACGAATGTTTAAAGGAAGCAATGAGGAGAAACTCAAAGATATTGTGATAACTACATAAATGTTGGAAGAGGGTATAGATTAAATAAAGAATTTTAAGTCGTCAGGACCAGATTAAGTGTATCCCAGAGTGATAAAGGAATGCAAAGAGGTTGTTAGTGAGTCGTTAGTGCACATTTTTAGGAAATCTGTTGAGATAGGCGATGTGCCGATATTGTGGAGGAAGGGAAATGCAGTCCTCATATTTAAGAAGAGAGACAGAGAACTAAAGTCAAATTATCGACCCGTTAGTTTAACGTCAGTGGTAGATAACTTATTGGAATCTATAATTGCAAAACACATGAGCAATTAGAAAAACATAGTTTGATTAGTGATTGACAACATGGATTCACCAAGGGTAATGGATTATGATATAATATACCTGGACTTTAGTAAGGCATTCGCAAAGTACCATACGAGCGACTCTTAAATAAGGTTAATGCTCATGAAACAGATGGGAAGGTACTTCGTTGAATCAAAGCTTTGCTAAGTGATCGGCAACAAAGGGTTACAATTAAGGGTTCTTAATCTGAATGGGAACAGGTGACAAGTGGAGTTCCACAAGGGTCTGTTTTAGGTCCATTACTATTTTTGATTTACATCAACGACTTGGATAGTGATATTAGCAGTGATATCAGCAAGTTTGCTTGCTGATGATACTAGGGTAGGTAGGATTATTGGATCACAGTCTGATGTAAACATATTGCAGGGAGACTTGGATAAACTTAATGAGTGGGTAGTCAGATGGCTGATGGAATTTAATATTGATACGTGCGCGTTATGAATGTTGGTAGAAAAAACACTGGTAATAGATACACCATAAGCAATGTATCGCTGAAAAGATCAGAAGGTGAAAAAGATCTTGGAGTGAGGGTGAGCCCAGACCTCCGACCTAGGAAACAATTTATTGAAGCTAGAAATAGAGCTAATAGAGTGTTAGGATTTATTACCAGAAGTGTTAAAAGTACAAGTGCGGAAGTTATTCTAAAGCTTTATCTGGCTCTAGTCAGACCTCACCTTGACTATGCGGTTCAGTTTTGGTCTCCATATTACAGGATGGATATAGCCTTGTTAGAAACAGTGAAGAGAAGGATGACTAAAATGATACAAGGGATGCGTAACTTTAGTTATGAGAAGAGATTGAAGCTTTTAAAGTTACTCACTCGAGAGACGCAGAGTAAGGGGCGATCTGATAGAAGTTTATAAGTGGATAAAGGGATTTAATAAAGGAGAGGTAGGAACAGTTCTTACGGCTATTAACCAGGGTAGAACAAGAAGTAACGGATTCAAGCTGGAAAAGTGTAATTTAAAAAAGAAAGAAAAAAAAGGTTCATAAATAGGGTGGTGAATGATTGGAATAGACTCAGTAGACAGGTAGTTAGTGCGGAGTCATTAGGGAGCTTTAAAAGAGGGCTGGATAGGTTCATGGATGGGGATGAAAGGTGGATGTAGGTAGTGTTAGGTAACAGGAACTGCCACGTGTAGGCCTCAAATCCTCTTGTAACTTCCTTATTTTGTTATGTTCTTATGTAATATTATAGAACAAACATTTACAAGGATAACAGTGTATATTTATACTGATTAACATATATTTGGTAGGGGAAAATTACCATACGCGGGCAAACACAGGTGACAAGTGGAGTTTGTTGGTCCTTCACGCTCGCATCTCCCGCGTATGTCGCCTGCACAACGAGGGCTGTGACGTCACGTGCAAGGAACCTATAGTCGTCAGATTAAATGTCCTCAGTCCAGTATCAATGCATTTCTTAGCAATACAATTGTTTGAAAGCAATTTTAATAACAGGAAACTTAGGGAATTTGAAAATACTTTCAATATTATCATCTTCGCTTATCCAGGGACTTTTTTCTTCAATTTTTATTTTGTGATCATCTTCATCTCCCGTAAATGACATCATCGACCCTGGCTATTGTGATATTGTTTAGAACCTTCAGTTCGGGTGGCATAAGTGCAGCAAATCCATTTTGTTCCAGTAGTACCGTAATGTCAGACATAAATTGTTTTTCCACCGCTATCATCGTCCAGCAAGAGTGCAAGGAATCCATCGTAAACTGGGATCCACCTTGTTGCCTGGATCTGCTTGGAGCATAAGAGTTCCAAGAGCTGTCTTTTTATCTCTGTCGTCAGAGTTACGGCATTTCATTTTGACACGCGCCATCACGTCATACAAAAATTAATGTGGATGAAAAAGTAATGCAATTGCCACAAAGAAATAGCAGGAACAATAATACTAAAGTCCTCACAAGACCAAAACCGGTAATAGTTGTAAAAATAAAACCAAGACCACTATCAAACTAAGAAGATAAGATTTTCATCCTATCTAGACACTTTGCAAGTACCAACTACAAGGTTATTAACTATACAAAGCGCCGCCACGTCAGCACGAACTAGGCGGACTCGAACCGCTGACCGAATGCGCAGGGACTCTGCACATTGCAAGCTCACGTCTCTACCAACCTTGCCACCCTGACGGGCTCACTATCAAACTGCAACACAAAAACTCTGCCTACAGCTACCACACCAGCGTGTCCCCGCCCACTCATGAGCGTCGCAGGACACAAGTGGAGCTGCCCCGTGAGGGTCTCGCCTGTCCCTAACAGCAGGTTAAAACAAACAAGGACCTCAGTAGGGGTAAGGGTGCCAGGGGGAAACACTTTCGGAACCCCAATGACACAGGGAAACACTATGGACCCAACGACCACGGGGGGACGTCAAGGTCACGGAGGAGGGGGGATCCCGTTACGTCTGAGAGGTGGTGCGTCAAGGACACGGAGAAATGACGTAGTAGTCGGGTCACTTAGGGCGGAAAAAAGGCTTTCGCTTCACCTTAGGTGAAGGAAGTATTTTGAGGGTCTTATCCTAAGCATTTTGTGCCGCTGAATCCGAAAATCGTAGTTGGGTCACTCGTTAGCGGTAAGTTTTCGCGCAATTTGCAATTTGGCAATTTGGCAATAAAATTGGCAATTACAAATTGCAGAATGAGAACCAGACGTCGTAGAGACCTCGTTTTGGACTCAAATTGAAGCTTATTAAGAGTGCATAAAATGTTATTGAGTACTCCGTGGTTGTATCTGTTCGGATTACTGATCTCTAATGGAAATTAGAGATAAGTGGAAAAAAATTGGGAAAAATATAAAAGGAATAATTTTGGCCTTAAAGCCTGAGTTCTTAATAATTAAAAACTAAATTTTAATTAGTAAAAAAAGTAAAATAACAAACAATTGTTCTTAGGACACATTTAATTAACGAATTTGTGCAAGGGTGGGTACAATTATTGCGTAGAACAGGGTATTTCAACTGAAAAATGCTTAGGATAAGACCCTCAAAATACTTCCTTCACCTAAGGTGAAGCGAAAGCCTTTTTTCCGCCCGAAGTGACCCGAGTATTAATCCAGAACACAAAATTTCAAACAACGAAACCGAGTCTCCTCCGCGTATTTTTGGAAAATAACAATTAGAACACAAACAAATCCCTTACTTGCGATAGCGAGCGTTCACAAGTTGAAAAAAATCGAATATCTAGTCGTCTACGCCATCGACGTCCTCATGCCCATCTTCCTCGTCGTTGATGCACATCTCGGGGGAGCAATCGCAAAGCTCCGAACAAAGATGTCTGCAGGCGTTTGACAGCGGCAGCGATTGGTCGAGCAGTTCGTCTTGCATCCGCACTGCATCCCATCCATGATACTTTGCGGGGCGGGAGGCAGGGTGGAAGGGATAGGCGCCAGGTTTGGTCCGTAGCCGTACTTGGTCGGGTCGAGGGTCACCAACTCCTTCACAGCCCCCTCCCAGACGACGGCCTGTAGCTGGGCTCGCATAATGTGCTGGGTGGTGGCGTTGACTGTCGGAGGGGCCAGTGCTGCTCCAACCTTCTTCTTCTGAAGTGCCGTCCACCTCGCCTGCGGCAGAGAGCAGGTATATCCGTAAATTCTGCTCACGAATCGGCACAGCACGTCCAGGCTCTCTTGCGTCAGCGGACCAGGTCTTCGGAGTGTACCCAAAGCGTCGAGGTTGCCTGGTCGGCCGCCTGGAACACAGGCCAAGCTTGCAACTTGCCTTTCCTGAAGAGGGCGCAAGTGGTGTCGCAACCAGTCAGAGCATGGAAGGACGTGATCACATCCGCGTGAGAGCCCAGTTCATCGTGGATGAGCTGAACGTTGAAAGTCGTCTTGCCAAGCTGGAGGCACGTGTTGGGAGGTATCTTGGGGAAGTGTCGGAGGAGGAGACGAGGACGTCAGTGTCCGGAGAAACTACGGTTGCCTCCACATCTTTGTCGAGCATGGAGAGATGATATATCATCTTAGTGTCCGCTTCCTCTTGTTCTAAAGCGAACTTGGCTCCGTCCGGTCCAGAAGTTGCCACGGCTTTGTCGCGCCACGCGCAGACGACGCGTAATCCCCATGAATGGTGCTGGATTTGGGAGGCAATGAGAGAGGTCATAGCAGTCTTGTTGCTTTTGGTGGACAAGATGTTAGCCATGGTCATTCCAGCTTTGATCCTCGTCGCTGCTTGGATGTCGATATCGTATCCTCCACCTCGGGCTCGCTGTTCCCTCGTCTTGTCTTTGAGGGACGCGCCGATGTCGTACCTGTCAAAGACAAGGTGCAACTCCCCGTAGCCAACACCCAGTTGGGCAACTCTCTGCAGGAGGGATCCAACCAGGTCCTTAAAGTTTGCTGAGCCGGAAACGGGGTGCTGCTGAAGGATAGCCATCCCGTCGAGGACCAGCACGCGAGAGGATGAAGGGGTTTGCGAGGCCGTGGAGACCGCCGCGTTCATCTTCTCCAGAACCCTGAGAAGGGCACTTTGTCGTGACCCGCGGGTGGCCTTGGTCGTCAAAGAGGGCAAGAGGGAACAGGGAGAGCTCATAGTTGGAGATGATGGTGCGAAGGTCCAGACTGCTGTCGAGTTGGAGGGCGAGCAGCAGGCGCCGAGTGAAGTCTGAGGATCCCGTGACAATCACCTGCTTCCCTCCGATTGAAACTTTGGCTTTCTTGCCCAGCGTTGTGAATGTATTGGTAGGCTGACGATGCAGGACCTCCCATGGACTTTGCTGCGCAGTCCTGATCCTTCCCTCTTCGTACTTCAAGAGAGCTTCCTTGCCAGTCTCCTCGATTCTTGTCAGTGCGTCCACCATCTTATCTGGAACAACCTTGCGGGAAAGGACGGTGGTGAGTTGGGCTTTCTCCGCGAGTGAAGGGGTTTATGCTGGCGAAGAAGACCAGCAACCTCTTTGGTCATCTCGTGTGTCTTCTTCGTGACCGCTGGGCTGTCCTTGTGGTGCTTTGATGCCGTAGCAGAACTTCCGAATGATTTGGCCTTGATTGCCAAGAGTTCGTCTTGGATCAAGAAGAACTTGGTCCTCGTCGAGGGATTTTTCGTGATCCCTACAAGCCCACCGTCACCTTTCAGAGTCCGGTTCACCTGTTCCAAGGCATGGTCGAAAGATTTTTTCGAAAATAAAAAAAAAAAAAAAATTCTTTACCTTGAAGGTCCGGGGTGGGCGGCCTCCGCCGCAAGGTCCTGTTGCTCATCTCCGTACTGCCTCGCGAATTTGTGGGGCTGATTTTTAGCAATGCACTGTCGGTGCCACGACCAATCGTCCCTTCTAGAGGACCTCCTGTGGGCCTCTACGAATTCGCCTTTCGAAGCCCACTTGGCCAGCATACTCCGAACATCCTCCTTGGGCGTCCGAGGTCGAAGGACCACATCTCCGTTAGTTGCACCGCAAATGACACACGATTTCATTGCGAGACCTGGGAAGGAAAATTTGCGATATAATAAATGAATTTATTTTATTTACGGGTTTATAGCTAATTTCTAAAATTATAGCCAATGAAATTTTACATTTATTTGCGAAATTTCATTACCGTATGTCATAAAATACGACCATGAGGGGACAGTCAGAGAAAAGTTACCATTTTCTATTAATCAGACGGTAGTGCCTTTATGAGAACAGATACAGCCAGAAACATTTCATGACTTTTGATGTGAAATTAAGGCCAAAATCATTCCTTTTATATTTTTTTCCATTTTTTTCCACTTATCTCTAATTTCCATTATAGTTCAGTAATGCGAACAGATACAACCACGGAGTACTAAATAACATTTTATGCACTCTTAATAAGCTTCAATTTGAGTCCAAAACGAGGTCTCTACGACGTCTGGTTCTCATTCTGCAATTTGTAATTGCCAATTTTATTGCCAAATTGCCAAATTGCAATTGCGCGAAAACTTACCGCTAACGAGTGACCCAACTACGATTTTCGGATTCAGCGGCACAAAATGCTTAGGATAAGACCCTCAAAATACTTCCTTCACCTAATGTGAAGCGAATCGCCCTAAGTGACCCTACTAATATTGGTTTCATACTTTTGTATGCATATGTTATGGTCATTCTGCAGCATATTTTCGGTATTCCGATCTAATAAAAGTAACTTGAAAATTTAAACCATTTTTTAAGAAAATGTATATATTTTTTTACATATTTTCGATTTTATCAGCACTTGGGGAACCTGATGATATTGGATTACTCACACACGTGATCTTTTTTTTCCTTTAATTTGGGTTACATTGGCACAATTTCCCAACTATTCTGAGTCATTTATATAAAAAAGGTTTTTCGCTCCACCTTAACATACAAGTCTGTAATGATGCTAAAATTCGTAATATTCGCCTGGCAACATTAATGCAGTGGCGACTTTAGTGTTATTGACGGGGTACAAAGTTATATTCTTTGAAACATATCACTACGGGATATCTATACATCAGGTTATGATGTACATATCACTAATAAGGATTTGAAATGTTGTCCTGCCAATAATGAACATCAATATGTAACCATATATATATATATATATATATATATATATATATATATATATATATATATATATATATATATATATATATATTACTTACGCAGACTTAAAATAAGTCTCTCTCTTTTCTCTCAATGTACACACTCAGGACAAAAGTAAGTATCGTGGTAGTTGAATCCTGTTGGGAGGCAGCGTGGACACAGCCAGTGGGGACAGTCGTCACTCTCACATCCAATCCATTTGTTTTTGTGGATGGCATTTTCAATGTCCCACAGTTTATTACACAGAAAACACCTGTGATCTTCATCTTCAGAGCTGAAATCCATGGTGCAGCGTACTAAACCTCTTCTGCTTCCTCCTTTTCCTTGTGTTTTCTGTCTCTTACTTTGTTGGTTTTTCTGTAAGGCTTCCCTCTGCTTCTGAAGATCTACCATCACTTCTTCAGCCGTCATAACCCGTGCGCACGACACGATTCTGAGAGGTCTCTTCCGCCCAACAGGAAAATCTTCTGAGGGGGAAACAAATGTCTGCTAGTTCATGGGAAACTATGCCGCTTGCAACAAGTGGGTTGTGTTGATACGCACTCGTGTTGACGATGTTCCTCAGTCACAGTGGCCGCACTCATGGCTCAGTCATGATATAAACTGGCATGTAGATCTTCAGTGCACATAAATTTATAAATGAAGCTATAATTAGTATATATGGCGCCTGGGACTAGGGAGGTGGCGACTAAATGTTTTACGGTAAGTGAATAAGTACCCAAAAAC
>JACEEZ010016585.1:0-5000 GCA_016584305.1 Chionoecetes opilio
TTATAACCTTGTTTGTTTTGTTTGTGTGTGTGTGTGTGTGTGTGTGTGTGTGTGTGTGTGTGTGTGTGTGTGTGTGTTTAAAGTGGATAGGTGGAGCAGTTATGGATTGATGACTTGACTGTGTTTTGTGTTGCGTTGAATTGCGTTGAATTTAAAGCATTGATGAGTTTTTGTATTACTGTAGTATTTGATTGTATTTGTATTACTGTATTTTTTACCGTGTTTTTTCACTATTTATTTTATTACAGTATTTTATTATGTATTATTTTATTACTGTTATTTTATTACTGTATTATTTTTATTATTGTTATTTTATTATTGTATTATTTTTATTATTGTATTTTCATCACTATTTTTTATTACTGTATTATTTTATTACTATTATTTTATTGCTGTATTATTTTATTACTGTTATTTTATTATGTATTATTTTATTACTGTTATTTTATTACTGTATTATTTTTATTGTATTTTTTTACTGTATTTTTTTTATTACTATTTTTTCACTTTTTATTACTGTATTTTCATTACTATTATTTTATTACTATTATTTTGCTGTTGTTTTTATTACTGTATTTTATTTCTCTTATTTTTTTCCCTTCATAATACAATCCTGGTATCTCTCTCTCTCTCTCTCTCTCTCTCTCTATCATCTCTCTCTCTCTCTCTCTCCTCTCTCTTCTCTCTCTCTCTCTCTCCTCTCTCCTCTCTTCTCTCTCTCTTCTCTTCTCCCCCCTTGTCCTTCCCTCTTCTCCCCCGGTCTCCACTTTCCCCTTCCTCCCCCTCCTCCTCCTCCTCCTCCCCTCCCCTCCTCCTCCTCCTCCTCCCCCCTCCCCTCCTCCCCTCTTCCTGAACTGAATCCTAATACGCTCACACCTTATTTCCTCTTCTTCCTTCTTTCCTTCCTTCTTTCCTCTCTGTTCTTCCTTATTTTCTCCTTACCTCCTTCATCCTTCTTCCTTATTTTCTCCTTACCTCCTTCTTCCTTCTTTCCTACCCTTTCCTCCTCCTTCCTTCTTTCCTTCTCTCTTCTTCCTTTTCCCTCTCTCTGTTCTTCCTATTTCCTCTCTCCTTCGTTATCTCCTCCTTATCTCCTTGGTCCTCCTTCTTTCATCTCTCTGTTCTTCCTTATTTCCTCCTTACCTCCTTGTTCTTCCTTCTTTCCTCCTTCCTTATTTCCTCCTTACCTCCTTCTTCTTCCTTCTTTCCTCTCTTTCCTTATTTCCTCCTTACCTCCTTCTTCCTTCTTTCCTCTCTTCTTCCTTTTCCTTTATTTCCTCCTTTCTCTCTTCTTTCCCCCTTCTCTCTCTTTCTCTTTTTCCTTATTTCCTCCTTCCCTTCCTGTTTCTTCCTTATTTCCCCCTTATCCTTTTTCCCTTTTCCCCTTTCTCCTAAATCCATGTCCTTTCTCTCACCCCCTTTCTCCTTCCTTTCTCCTTTTTCCTATCTCTTCCTCCTTTTTTATTTTCTTGTTCTTTCTCTTCTTCCTTTTGTTATCCTCCTCTTCCTTCTTCCTCTCTCTTTCTTCCTTTTTCCCCTTTCTCCTCCTTCTCCTTCTTTCCTCTCTCCCCTTCCTTTTTCCTTACCCTCCTTGTTTTTTCTTTCCCCTTCTCTTCTCCTTTTTCCCCTTTCCTCTTTTTTCCCTCTCTCTCTCCTCTTTTTTCCCCCTTTATCCCCCTTCTTCTCCCCTTCTCCCCTTTTCTCTCTTTTCCCTCCTCTCTCCTTCTTTTCATTCCCTTTCCTTTATTTTTTTTAGTAATATATTTTTTTTTGTTCTTAATTTTGTTTAGTGCTTCTTTCTTCTCCTTCCTCCTTCCCCCTTTTCTTTTCTTTTCCACCTCTTTTTTCTTTTTTTTTCTTTTCCTTCTTCCCACCCTTTTCCTCCCCTTCCCCCTTCTCTTCCCTTTTCTCCTCTCTCTTCTTCCTCCCTTTTCCTTCCCCCCTTCTCTCTCCTCCTTTCCCTTCCTCCTCCCCCCCTTTCTCTCTCTCTCTTTCCTTTGTTCTTTATCTCGTCTCCTTGATTATTTTCTATTCTCTCTCTCTCTCTCTCTCTCTCTCCTCTCTCTCTCTCTCTCTCGTCTCTCTCTCTCTCTCTCTCTCTCTCTCTCTCTCTCTCTCTCTCTCTCTCTTTCCTTCTTTATCTTCCTCTTTATTTATTTTTGCAGTTGTAATGATGACTTTTTTTTGTTGCTTTTGATGGAAAATAAGATGCATAGATAGATGTAGCTCGTGTGTGTGTGTGTGTGTGTGTGTGTGTGTGTACGTGTGTGTGTTGTGTGTGTATGTGTTGTGTGTGTATGTGTGTGTGTGTCTGTGTGTGTGTGTGTGTGTGTATGTGTGAATAGTTTTGCTTCACTCACTCACGTACTCTTGTATTTGTATAGCTTCTCTGTGTATCTATGTCTTTCCTTCCTTTCCTTCCCTCCTGTCTGTCTGTCTGTCTATCTATCTGTCTGTCTGTCATCCTTCCCTTCTCTCCTCTCCTTCTATTCTCCTCTCTTTCTCTCCTCCCTCCTTCTCTCTCTCTCCTCTTCTCTCTCTCCTCTTCTCTCCTCTCCTCTTCTCCTTCTCTCCATCCCTCTTCTCCTTCTCTCCTCTTCCCTCCTTCCCCCCATCCTTCTCTCCTTCTCTCCTTCTCTTCCCTCCTTCTCTCCTCTACTATCTTTCCCTCCTACCTTCCTTCCTTCCTTCTCTCTCCCTCCTCTCCTTTCCTTCCCTCCCCCATTCCCTTCCCTCTCTCCCTCTTTCTCTTCTCTCCTTCCCTCACCTCCTTCCTTCCTTTCCTCTCTCTCCTCTCCTTCCTATCTTCCCTCCTTCCCTCCTCTCCTCTCCTTCCCTCCATCCCTCCTTCGCCCATTCACATCGTCACGCCTCTGAAGAAAATTGTAACAACCGGTTTATGACTCAAGGGTTGTTTGTTGAAGAGGTTGTTATTCCATGTTGTTAAAGGAGAGTTTGTGTGGAGAGGAGATGCCACTTGAGGGAAGGGAGGGGGAGGGAGGGGAGAGGGGGGAGGGAGGGGAATGAAGAGAAGGTTTAGTCATTCATGTTTACTTTCTCTCTCTCTCTCTCTCTCTCTCTCTCTCTCTCTCTCTCTCTCTCTCTCTCTCTCTCTCTCTCTCTCTCTCTCTCTCTCTCTCTCCTCTCTCTATTCCTTGTACACTTGTCATTCAGAATCTTCGTCTTGTCTAGTCATTGTGAGAGAGAGAGAGAGAGAGAGAGAGAGAGAGAGAGAGAGAGAGAGAGAGTACCGCTATGTCTATTTCTTACTTCCCTCGGTTTTTTTATCGTTTTTTTACATAGCTCAAACAAGCGAGGCATTATAACTGCGATGTGGTTTAAGGTTAAATTGTTGTGGTGGATGGGTGGGGTTTAGTGGGAGGGGTGGGCTTTGATGGTAGGGGAGGGTGGGGCAGTGGCGTAGCTATAGCTTATAGGTATTTATCATTGGGGGGGCACCTGGGGGGGCACTAGATGAGCCGAACAAGCCTATACAGCTGGGGAGTTTAGTGGGGACTGGGGACTTGCTTTCGCTCACAGTGCCAAGACCCCTTGCATATTTTTGCATTCTGACCAATAGCAAGAGTATATCTGATGTCGTATGGACTATGGAAGGTTATTAGCTTTTATTCTAGGAGTGTGTGTTGAGTAGCTACTGTAGGATATCATCCAGTTGCTGATGGAGAACGAAATAAAGCAGTCATGACCAAAAATGAAATACATATATTACCACTTATACAAAATGGAAATAACATAATTGATACTGAAAATAAAGAAAAAGGCAGAAGTTTTAAAGCAGCAGGCAAAGAATGTTTTTTTTCCACTGAGAAAGTGAGAATACCTCATTTAAGCAAAATTCTTCTGTTCATGTGGTTCTCAGCAAACTTATCAACAAATACTTCTAAATCAAGGCTTTCAACTCGCCTGCTTGCAATTGACAACGCAGCAAGATTACCTAATCTCTCATTGCCCATTGTATTTCTCAGTGTAGTTTTGATTAATTTCAGAGCAGAGAAGCTTCTCTCTGCTGAAGCTGATGACACAGGTAATACTGCAGAAATTTTGGCCAGTCTGTAGAACTAAGGAAATGCCTCTTCATATAGACCAAGAATTTTCACTAAATCTAACAGTGATTTGGGCTTTTCATTGTTACCTACATCCTTATAGCGTCTTTCTAACATGCGTTTTGCAGAGTGCAGCTCATGGTTAAGATCTTCCTCATTAGCACGAAATGCATGAATAAATCCAGACATTTTCTCAAAAGATAAGAACTCAGTACTTTGTGGATTCAGTGCCTGTAATGCTTCCATAAGTTCACATGCTTCATTACTGAAGCGCCTTGTCATTTATGTTAACATATGATCTAGAATAGCATAGAAGAAGTTAATCCGTGTTGAATCCTTAACACTGAAATCAGAGTGTGTGCTCCCTGACTGTTTTCCAATATAATCAGTAACAACAAAATCCTGCAATTGTGTAGACAGTTACCGTTTCCTTGGTGATCTACACATTCTACACTGAAGTATCAAAACCATGAGCTGCTGAGTTTCTCTCAACTTCATCCCACAAAGCATCGAAAGAGGCTGGGTCTGACCGCGTCTCTTCAAGGTGGGCTCTTACAGTTTCAATTAATTCTACAGCTTTTACCATGTCAAGATTGGCTGATTGTAGCAAATTTGATAACTGATTTATCCCACCAAGACTATCTATAATAATATAAGCGAAAGTGTGTCTGTCTGTCTGTCTGTCTGTCTGTCTGTGTGTGTGTGTGTGTGTGTGTGTGTGGTATAGGTTCCGCCCCCCGTGGCGCAAACACCTCATATGGCACATTTTTGGAATCGGGTCGACCAGGGGAAGGTCATAAGCCCACTTATGAGATGATCCGATCACTTTTTTTTTTTTCTTTTTTTTTAGCAGCCTATTAGCGAGAATTGTGAAAACAAAAGTGGGTTGCGAGAATTGAGGAAGCCTTGATGTAGGGTGATGGGTAATGGGTGAGT
>JACEEZ010016585.1:10000-15000 GCA_016584305.1 Chionoecetes opilio
TCATTTACCCCTTCATTTATCCCTTCATTTATCCCTTCATTTATCCCTTCATTTATCCCTTCATTTATCCCTTCATTTATCCCTTCATTTACCCCTTCATTTATCCCTTCATTTAACCCTTCATTTATCCCTTCATTTATCCCTTCATTTAACCCTTCATTTAACCCTTCATTTATCCCTTCATTTACCCCTTCATTTATCCCTTCATTCACCCCTTCATTTATCCCTTCATTTATCCCTTCATTTAACCCTTCATTTATCCCTTCATTTATCTCTTCATTTATCCCTTCATTTATCCCTTCATTCATCCCTTCATTCACCCCTTCATTTATCCCTTCATTTACCCCTTCATTTACCCCTTCATTTATCTCTTCATTTATCCCTTCATTTAACCCTTCATTTAACCCTTCATTTATCCCTTCATTTATCTCTTCATTTATCCCTTCATTTATCTCTTCATTTATCCCTTCATTTATCCCTTCATTTATCCCTTCATTTATCTCTTCATTTATCCCTTCATTTATCCCTTCATTTATCCCTTCATTTATCCCTTCATTTAACCCTTCATTTATCCCTTCATTTATCCCTTCATTTATCCCTTCATTTATCCCTTCATTTATCCCTTCATTTATCCCTTCATTTATCCCTTCATTTATCCCTTCATTTATCCCTTCATTTATCCCTTCATTTATCACTTCATTTATCCCTTCATTTATCTCTTCATTTATCCCTTCATTTACCACTTCATTTATCCCTTCATTTATCCCTTCATTTATCCCTTCATTTATCCCTTCATTTATCCCTTCATTTATCCCTTCATTTATCCCTTCATTTATCCCTTCATTTATCCCTTCATTTATCCCTTCATTTATCCCTTCATTTATCCCTTCATTTATCCCTTCATTTATCCCTTCATTTATCCCTTCATTTATCCCTTCATTTATCTCTTCATTTATCCCTTCATTTACCACTTCATTTATCCCTTCATTTATCTCTTCATTTATCCCTTCATTTACCACTTCATTTATCCCTTCATTTATCCCTTCATTTATCCCTTCATTTATCCCTTCATTTATCCCTTCATTTATCCCTTCATTTATCTCTTCATTTACCACTTCATTTATCCCTTCATTTATCCCTTCATTTATCCCTTCATTTATCCCTTCATTTATCCCTTCATTTATCAACCCTTCCACTTTTTTTTTCTTTTTTTTTCCTTCAATTTCTTGCCCTCGCATTTCTCTTCCATCTTCCTTTCCCCTTCTCAACTAATTCCACTTTATCTCCTGTTGCATCTCCTCCTTCTTTCTTCCTTCCTCTCCTTTCTTCCTTCTTCTTTCCCTCACAAACTATTACATCTTCCTTCCTGCTTTCTTTTTTCCTCTCCTTTCCCCTCTTCTTTCCCTCACAAACTATTACATCCTTCCTTCCTTCTTTCCTTCACAAACTATTACATCTTCCTTCCTTCTTTCTTTCCCTTCCTTCTTTCCCTCACAAACTATTACATCTTCTTCCTTCTTTCTTTCCCTTCCTTCTTTCCCTCACAAACTATTACATCTCCTTCCTGCTTTCTTTTTTCCTCTAATTTCTCTTCTTCCTTCTTTCCTTGTATCCTTTCCTTCTTCCTTCCTTTGTCTTTCCTTTCTTTCTTTTTCTTTCCCCTCTCCCTTCTTTCCCTCACAAACTATTCCCTCTCCTTCCTTCTTTCTTCCTTTTACTCTCCTTCCCTTCCTTCTTTCCCTCACAAACTATTACATCCTTCCTTCTTTCTTTTCCCCTCTCCTTTCCCTTCCTTCTTTCCCTCACAAACTATTACATCTTCCTTCCTTCTTTCTTCCTTTTACTCTCCTTCCCTTCCTTCTTTCCCTCACAAACTATTCCCTCTCCTTCCTTCTTTCTTTTCCCCTCTCCTTTCCTTCCATCTTTCCCTCACAACTATTACATCTCCTTCCTTCTTTCTTTTTTCCTCTCCTTTCCCCTCTTCTTTCCCTCACAAACTATTACATCTTCCTTCCTTCTTTCTTTTTTCCTCTAATTTCTCTTCTTCCTTCTTTCCTTGTATCCTTTCCTTACATTTCTTTCTTTCTCTTTCCTTTCTCTTTCCTTTCATTTCCCCCTCATTTCCTCTCCTTCTTTCCCTCACAAACTATTCCATCTTCTTTCTTCCTTTCTTTCCCCCTCATTTCCCTTCTTCTTTCCCTAACAAACTAATACATCTCCTTTCTTCTTTAATTTCCCCTCTTTTTTCTCTCCTTTCCTTCACAAACTGGTAGAAAAAGCCCTTACCTACCCTTACATAGTGGTGGAAAGTAGTCACACAGGCAGTCTCAACCCAGTAGGGCTGTTGCTGCCTGTTCTTCCTTTGTATTCCTTTGTATATACTATTACACCTACCTTGTATATATATTTCCTCCTCTCCTTTCCCCTCTTCTTAACTTCACTTTAAGGGGTCACAGGGTCCTTGAGGGGGGGGGGGGTAGAGAGGGGACAGGTGTGGGGGTAAGGGGGGAGCTTACCTGGGAGGGATAATTAAAGGTGTTCTAGCCATTGTTTTGCACCTGTGGACTCTTATGTGTATTGGATGTTGTCAATGATGGTTTATTGTTTCATTTATTATTAGCTATGATGGATTGTAGTTTGATTAGGATTGGATTCTGTTTGTTGTGTGTGTGTGTGTGTGTGTGTGGTGTGTTGTTTTGTGTGTGGTGTGTGTGTTATTTTCTTCTTTATTTTGTGAATTTGCCCCGTCTGTCTGTCTGTCTCTTATATTGTGTGTGTGTGTGTGTGTGTGTTATTTATCTCATTTATTGGGTGTAGATTTGCCTGTCTGTCTGTCTGTCTCTTATATTGTGTGTGTGTGTGTGTGTGTGTGTGTGTGTGTATTCATCTAGTTGTATTTTACAGGGCCTGAACAACGCTCGTGTGGCCCCGTCTCCATATCAACATTTATTTTATCATTCATCCCTAGTACTTAGTGTTGGCCGAAGCCACCACCCCGGGAGGCGGGTCACAAACCCCCGGCTAACACCCGGTACCCATTCACTGCTGGGTGGACAGGGGCTCGGGTTTTAAGAAGACCGCCCGTCTGTCTTCGCTCCGCCCGGGGATCGAACCCGGGACTTCTCGGTTGTGAGCCGAACGTGCTAACCCTTACACTACTGAGTACCCAATTTGTACCAATGTACCAATGTGTGTGTGTGTGTGTGTGTGTGTGTGTGTTGTGTGTGTGTGTGTGTGTGTGTGTGTGTTGATCCAGAAATGTCTTATTTATATTATTGTTTTTTTTTCTACACAACCATTTCTTGCCTCCTCCTCCTCTTCTTTTTCTTCCTCTTCCTCCTCCTGTCGTGGGGCCACCTGGATGCATTGAGAGGGGGCGTAGGGGGGCAGAGCGGGGGTGCTGGGGGAAGAGAGGATGGGGTAAGCATGAAATGTCAGAGTTGAATTCAGTGTCCTCTACATTAGGTCATAATATTTAGACGTTTTCTGAAGACCCCAAAAGACGATCAAGGGAAAGACTTAAACCGGATACCCTTGACGGAGGAGGAGGAATACAAAGGAAGAACAGACAGCAACAGCCCTACTGGGCCAAACGAGGCTGTCTGTGTGACTACTTTCTACCACTATAGTTTCTACGTGTTAGAGGTAAAAGAATTGTAAAGTTGAAGGCTCCTCCCCACCCACCTCTCCCTCTGCAGGAAAAAAATGAGAAAAAACCCCCATACACTATAGAAAAACTGCCTTGGAATTTTATAGGAAAGATTGGAGGAGAGACAGACTCTAAACTAAAGCTAACGCTACAAAAAAAAGAGTTTACGTAGGGCCGAAGTAATGTGTGGCAGTTGATGCTAAGTATACTCTAGTTTGTTCTTAAACGCCTCAACCGTGTTACTATTAACTACTTGTGCTGGAAGAGAGTTCCATATATTAACAACTCTATTAAAGAAAAAGTGCTTCGCTTCATGTGACCGAAATCGCTTACCAATGATCTTGTATCCATTACTACGAGTAGTGCTTGTCCAATCAATAGTCAAATAGTCGTTTATGTTAACATTATCGAAGCCATGGAACATTTTAAACAATTATATTAAGTCTCCTCGCAATCTACGTTTTGACAAACGAAGGAGGAGGAGAGAGGAGGAGGAGGGAGGAGGAGGAGGGAGAGGAAAGAGGAAGAGGAGGAAGAGAGAGAGGAGGAGAAAAGGAGGAAGGGAGGAGGAGGAGGAGGAGGGAAGAGGAGAGGAAGAGGATGAGGAAGAGGAAGAGGAAGAGGAAGAGGAAGAGGAGGAGGAAGAGGAAGAGGAAGAGGAGGAGGAGGAGGAAGAGGAAGAGGAAGAGGAGGAGGAGGAGAGGAGAAGAAGGGAAGAGCGGCTGTCATTATTCCAAGTAAATATGAGCTTGGAACCAGACAGGACGGCGGCTCTCTCTCTCTCTCTCTCTCTCTCTCTCTCTCTCTCTCTCTCTCTCTCTCTCCTTCTCTCTCTCTCTCTCTCTCTCTCTCTCTCTTCTCTCTCTCTCTCTCTCTCTCTCTCCTTTGCTCCTCTTCTCTCCCCCCCCCCCTAACCCCCACCCCTATATTTAGGTGTTGGGGGATCCAAATATAGAGGCGCGTCACTCTTACAACTCCCACCCCTATACACCCCAACGTGGCACTTCCCCTCCTTACCCCTACCTATAAAGAGGGGGCGCACACACACACACACACACACACACACACACACACACACACACACACACACACACACACACATCTTGGTCCTAATATCACGTTAAGTATTACATTGATTTTTTTTTCTTTTTTTATCTTATTCATCCATTTCATATTATTTATTTTCCTGTTTGCCTCCGGGTGAAAATACAATTATTATTATTATTATTATTATTATTATTGTCTTATTAATTACTGAAAAAAATAGATGGATTATATTATGAGTATGTATTTTATTTTAGTATTTAATTTCGATTTAGTTATTTTCTATTATTTAGTTTCTGTGGTAAAG
>JACEEZ010016585.1:22500-30000 GCA_016584305.1 Chionoecetes opilio
GGAAATATAAGGGGAAAAGGGATAAATAAAGGGGTAATATAAGGTGAAAAGGGATAAATAAAGGGGAATAGGGATAAATAAAGGGAAAATATAAGGGGAAAAGGGATAAATAGAGGGGAAAAGGGATAAATAAAGGTGAAAAGGGATAAATAAAGGGGAAATATAAGGGGAAAAGGGATAAATTAAGGGGAAATATAAGGTGAAAAGGGATAAATAAAGGGGAAAAGGGATAAATATAAGGGGAAAAGGGATAAATAAAGGGGAATAGGGATAAATAAAGGGGAAAAGGGATAAATATAAGGGGAAAAGGGATAAATAAAGGGGAAAAGGGATAAATAAAGGGGAAAGGATCAATATAGGGAAAAGGGATAAATAAAGGGGAATAGGGATAAATAAGGGGAAAAGGGATAAATATAAGGTGAAAAGGATAAATAAAGGGGAAAAGGGATAAATAAAGGGGAAAAGGGATAAATATAAGGGGAAAAGGGATAAATAAAGGGGAATAGGGATAAATAAAGGGGAAAAGGGATAAATATAAGGTGAAAAGGGATAAATAAAGGGGAAAAGGGATAAATAAAGGGGAAAAGGGATAAATATAAGGGGAAAGGGGATAAATAAAGGGGAATAGGGATAAATAAAGGGGAATAGGGATAAATAAGGGAACTAAGGTGAAAAGGGATAAATAAAGGGGAACTATAAGGTGAAAAGGGATAAATAAAGGTGAAAAGGGATAAATATAGGGGAAAAGGGATAAATAAAGTGGGAAAGGGATAAATAAGGGAAAGAATATAATTGGAATAGGAATAAATAAAGGGAAAAGGTAATTAATAAAGGGGAAATAAAAGGAAAAGGGATAAATATAGAGAAAGGGGAAAGATAATAGGAAGAGGGATATATAAAGGGGAAATAAAAGGGCAAAGGGAAAGTAAAGGGCGATATCTATGTAGCTTAGGTCATGATTTAAAGGGAAGGAAAGTATAGTTTGGTGTTAGGAAATAATGATATAGGGAGTAGCCTTTTTTTCTTCCCTTTTTTTTATTAAGAAAGAGAATTCGTGTAGGAAATTATAGAAGGAGGGATAATGAGGGAGATAAAAGAGGGGAAATGAAAGGAAAAAAGTGATTGTTACTATAGGGAATATCTTTTTTTTTTTTTTTTTTTTTGCCAAGAAAGATAATTTGTGTAGGAAATCATAGGAGGAAGAGGGGAAAAAGGGAAAAATAGAAGGGAAAGTAAAGGAAAGTATAGTATGTGTAAGGAAAAAAAGTTAGTTACTATAGGGAATAGTTTTTTTTTTTCCCTTTTTTTGCCAAGAAAGATAATTTGTGTAGGAAATCATAGAAGGAGGAGGGATAATGAGGGAGATAAAAGAGGGGAAAGTATAGTATGTGTAAGGAAAAAAAGTTAGTTACTATAAGGAATAGCTTTTTTTTTTCCTTTTTTTGCCAAGAAAGATCATTTGTGTAGGAAATCATAGGAGGAAGAGGGGAAATGAAAGGAAAGTATAGTATGTGTAAGGAAAAAAGTGATTGTTACTATAGGGATATTATTTTTTTTTTTTTTTTTTTTTTTGCCAAGAAAGAATTTGTGTAGGAAATCATAAGGAGGAAGAGGGGAAAAAGAGGGAAAGTAAAGGAAAGTATAGTATGTGTTGGAGAAAAAGTGTTGTTACTATAGGGAATATCCTTTTTTTTTTTTTTTTTTTTTTGCCAAGAAAGATAATTTGTGTAGGAAATCATAGGAGGAGGAGGGGAAAAAGAGGGGAGAGTAAAGGAAAGTATAGTATGTGTTGGAGAAAAAGTGATTGTTACTATAGGGAATATCCTTTTTTTTTTTTTTTTTTTGCCAAGAAAGATAATTTGTGTAGGAAATCATAGGAGGAGGAGGGGAAAAAGAGGGGAAAGTAAAGGAAAGTATAATATGTGTAAGGAAAAAAGTTAGTTACTATAGGGAATAGATTTTTTTTTTCCTTTTTTTGCCAAGAAAGATAATTTGTGTAGGAAATCATAGGAGGAAGAGCGGAAAAAGAGGGGAAATGCTAAGGAAAGTATAGTGTGTGTAAGGAAAAAAAGTTATATATCGTGAATAACTTTTTTCTGCCCTTTTTTATTTATTTTTGCCAAGAGAGAGAATTCGTGTAGATGTCATAGAAGGAGGAGGGGAAAAAGAGGGGAAAGTAAAGGAAAGTATAGTATGTGTAAGGAAAAAAAGTTATATATCGTGAATAACCCTTTTTTTCTGCCCTTTTTTATTTATTTTTGCCAAGAAAGAGAATTCGTGTAGATGTCATAGAAGAAAGAGGGGAAAAATGGGAACTATAGAGGGAAAAAAGTTGTTTATGTATAAATTGTATATCGTGTTCATGAAATATTAACTTTGTATTATTTACCAAGAAAGAATTCGTGTAGGCTATCATAGAAGGAAGAGGGAAAAAGAGGGGAAATGGTAGTGAGGGGAAAAAAGTTGTTTATGTATATCGTGTTCATGAAATATTAACTTTGTATTATTTACCAAGAAAGAATTCGTGTAGGCTATCATAGAAGGAAGAGGGGAAATGGTAGTGAGGGGAAAAAGTTGTTTATGTATATCGTGTTCATGGGATTTTCTCTTCTGTTTCACCTAGAAAGATAATTTGTGCAGGAAATCATAGAAGGAGGAAAATGAGGGGGAAAAAAGTTGTTTATGTATATCGTGTTCATGGGATATTTACTTTTTCCCTTTTTCCCTTTTTTATACATTTTTTTATCAGCCTATAAACAGACGTATAGGTGGATGGAAAGAACCTTTTTTTTATACCTCACCAGACGTACTGAATATTGCATAGTAATAGTAGTAGTAGTAGTAGTGGTGGTATTAGTAGTGGTGGTGGTGGTGGTGGTAGTAGTAGTGGTGGTAGTAGTAGTAGTAGTGGTAGTAGTAGTAGTGGTGGTAGTAGTGGTGGTAGTAGTAGTAGTGGTGGTAGTAGTAGTAGTAGTAGTAGTAGTAGTGATGGTAGTAGTAGTAGTAGTAGTAGTAGTTGTAGTAGTGTGGTGGTGGTGGTGGTGGTGGTGGTGGTGGTGATGGTGGTGGTGGTGGTGGTGGTGGTGGTGTGTGGTGGTGGTGGTGGTGTGGTGGTGGTGGTGGTGTGGTGGTGGTGGTGGTGTGGTGGTGTGGTGGTGGTGGTGGTGGTGGTGTTGTGGTGGTGGTGGTTGGGAGTAGTAGTAGTAGTAGTAGTAGCATAGTAGTAGTAGTAGTAGTAGTAGTAGTATAGTAACACCGTCCCACCTGTCACTCATTAACACAGAATATAGGATAATGGGGAGGTAGAATTGGGTTAAAGGGGGGGGGGGGGCAGAGACCTCATGTCATAGGGAGGGGGCAAGGGTAGGGGGTAGGGGGGGGCAAGGGCAGTGGGGAGGGGGGGAGGCGGGGCAGGGTATGAGGAGGGGGAAGCAGGGGGTAGGGGAAGGAAGGGGAAGCAGGGGTTAGGGGGGGAAAGGGGGTAGAGAAGGGGGGGGGGCAGCCTTGACACTTACCAGGTAATAATTGCAACAGTGTCAAGTGTCTTGCGTGGCTTACCTAGACGTGGCACATGCGCCTTAGAGAGAGAGAGAGAGAGAGAGAGAGAGAGAGAGGAGAGAGAAGAGAGAGAGAGAGAGAGAGAGAGAGAGAGAGAGAGGGAGGAAATCGAGTGTCAGTATAGGAGTCTGGCAATGTTTTTTTTTTTTTGTTTGGTGTTCTTTTTTCTCCCCCTTGGCCAGTCCCTCTTGATTGTATATAAGAAGACAAATAAACATCAACAACAAGAAGTAAGGTGATATACTCGAGTCTCCGGAAAACCCTGGGGCTTCATAGAACTTATTAACGTAAACATCCTCCTCCTCCTCCTCTCCTCCTCCCTCCTCCTCCTCCTCCTCCTCTCCTCCTATTTTTATATCCTCCTCCTCCTCCTCCTCATCCTCCTCCTCCTCCTCCTCCTCTCCTCCTCCTCCTATGTAACCTCCTCCTCCTCCTCCCCCTCCCCTCCTCCTCCTCCTTCTCCCTCTCCTCCTCCTCCTCCTATGTAATCCTCCTCCTCCTCCTCCATGTAATCCTCCTCCTCCCTCCTCCTCCCCCTCCTCCTCCTCCTCCCTATTAATACTCTCCTCCTCCCTCCTCCTCCCCCCTTCTCCTTCCCGCCTCCTCCTCCTCCTCCTCCTCCTCCTCCTCCTCCTCCTCCTCCTCCTCCTCCTCCTCCTCCTCCTCCTCCTCCTCCTCCCCCCCCTCCCCCTCCTCTCCTCCTCCTCCTCCTCCTATGTAACCTCCTCCTCCTCCTCCTCCTCCCCCTCCTTCCCCTCCTCCTCCTCCCCCTCCTCCTCCCCCCTCTCCTCCTCCTCCCCCCCCCCTCCTCCTCCTCCCTCCTCCTCCTCCTCCTCCTCCTCCTTCCTCCTCCTCCTCCTCCTCCTCCCTCCCTCCTCCTCTCCTCCTCCTCCTCCTCCTCCTCAAGTAGGAGTCACAAGAGGGCGTTGACTGGTAAAGGACACTGCTACTTATTATATACAATCCACTACTATTAATACCCCTGTTAAATATGGTCTTAATACCTTACAGGCTCATGTAAGAAGGATTCAACACCCTTGCAGTAAGATTAAATGCCTTAAAGGGGTCATAAAAGTGAAGTAATGATGACTTGAAGGCCTTTAAGATGAGGTTGAAATTGCTAGTCTCCCACGTGTAAGAGGATCCAACTCTATATTAATTAGATGGGATTGAAGGCCTGATAATAGAGTCTGGAGTGGGATTAATTAATGGAATGTGTCAGGTAATAATGCCTTTCAAAATTATATACAAGTTTAGCGTACACGGTCAGGAAATCTACTTATAAAAGGTATTATTTTTGAGAAAACTGAAAGACAATATTACTTAAAAGATGTTATTGTAGAGAAAGTTAAAAGAAAATATTACCTTATAAGTTTTTTAACGACATTTATTTAAATTTAAAAAAACGGCTGAATTTACTCAGTTTAGACATGAAAATTGGAGAAAATTGGATTGTGAATTAGAAGACAAGAGGAAGAAGAGGATGAAGAGGAAGAGGAAGAGTAGGCGGGCATAACATCGGTCTTGCATTAAAGGGTTGGGAAGCGCGCCACGTATTGTGTGTGTGTGTGTGTGTGTGTGTGTGTGTGTGTGTGTGTGTGTGTGTGTGTGTGTTATGATCTCCTTTTAAGCGACCGGAAATTACATCCAGAATAAGAAGAAATAGTAGTAATTTGTGTGTGTGAGAGAGAGAGAGAGAGAGAGAGAGAGAGAGAATAATGTAATTTGCTTATGTGTACTGAAAGAGAGAGGAGGAATTGTGTGTGTGTGTGTGTGTGTGTGTGTATGTGTGTGTATGTGTGTGTATTAGTAATGTTTTCAGGGAATCAGTTCAGTACATCCACAACACACAAATAATATTTCTCATACGACATACTACTACTATACTACTAATACTACTACAAATACTACTACTACTACATAACCCCCCTACCACCACACCACCACACACAACCACCAATTACCACAACACAACCATTTACACTTCCCTCATTTTTCCCCATTTTAAACTAAAAAAACAAAAAAACCCCCAAAAAAACTCAACACATCACAACACAACCAACACCACTACTTCATCCCTTCCTTTTTTTCAACCCAAAAACTTTTAAGGGGAAGGGCCCAAGACGAAAAGACTAAAAAACATGCGATTGTGAGAATTATGGCCGGGGGATTTAAGGCCAGTTATTTTGAGCGGTTCTTCTTTTCTTGCTTCTTCTTCTACAGCCGCGTTGCCAGTTTCTATTTCGGTCGGTTCAGGGTTCCGCTTGGGTACCCCGATTAACTCTGATGTTTTTTTTATTCTTCTTTGGGTGACTTCCCAATTTTTTTTTATTCTCAGGCGCCTCTCTCTATCTCTCTCTATCTCTCCTCTCTCGTCTCTCTCTCTCTCTCTCTCTCTCTCTCTCTCTTCTCTTCTCACTGCCTGTCTTCCTTCCTTTTCGTCCCTTTTCTCTCTATATCTCTACCTCCTCTCTCTCTCTCTCTCTCGCTCTCCTTCTTCTCCCCTCTTCTCTCCTCTCTCCTCTCTTTCTCTCTCTCTCTCTCCCCTTTCCCTTGCCTGTCTTCCCCTTCCTTCCTTCCTTTCCCTTTCCTTCCTTTCCCTTTCCCTTTCCCTTTCCCTTTCCCTTTCCCTTTTCCTTCCTTCTTCCTTTCCCTTTCTTCCTTGCTCTGTGTGTGCGGTTCTATCTCCCCTTTCTATGTACCCTTTCATTTCTGGTGGTTTTCGTGTGTGTGTGGTCATGTTAATAGGTTTGTCTGTTTGTCTTCGCGTGTTTACTCTCGTGTGGCAATTAAGTTTTCCCAACACTGGTCTTCCTTACATGTTGACGTGTGCGTTTGGCTTTTTTTAGCTTTTATTTTAGTCACATAGTCTTGCCATTTTATTGTGTGTTTATTTCTGTCGTTAGTTTTTTTTGTACTAGATTTTATTTCTAGATTTTCATTATTTTGCTATCTATCTATGAGTGCCTGTTAGCAAATCCACCTCTTATCAGTCGTGTGTGTGTGTGTGTGTGTGTGTTTGTGTGTGTGTGTGTGTGTGTGTGTATGTGTGTGTGTTTGTATGTGTGTGTGTGTTTGTGTGTGTGTGTGTGTGTGTGCGTGTGTGTGTGTTTGTGTGTGTGTGTGTGTGAGTGCGTGTGTGTGTGTTTGTGTGTGTGTGAGTGTGTGTGTGTGTGAGTGTATGTGTGTGTGTGTGTGTGATATATATACAACTTTAATTAAAAATGCAGGATTAACTTAAGGGATACTAAGGCTTAAAAATAACAATAGATTTTACAGTGTATTTACAACTCACAAAAGAAACATTAACATTACTATCTTTTTTAGTTATCATCTATTTATTTTCTTCTGTCACATTAAAAACAAAAATATGACGAAATGTAGTGACTAGTAGCTTGGCCTTATCACCATATTATATCTCCCCTTTAAAGATAAGGTATCGTAACTAGGAAGCATGCAGGAAGCGATCGTACGTAGCAACTAAAGGTGATATAATAACACTATTTCTATTTTTGCTTTTTTTATTTTTTTGTATTAAAGGGATGAGTCTTTTAAACGGCAGGAAATATGCTTCATTTTCGTCCTTATGCCACACGTTTATAAGGATGAAAATGTAAAGACTTCTTACCGTTGACTTAACTGTATTAGGTATTTCCCTTTACGTCCTCCTCCTCCTCCTCCTGCTCCTCCTCCTCTCCTCCTCCTCCTCCTCCTCCTCCTCCTCCTCCCTCCTCCTCCTCCTTTTTCCCTTCCTCCTCCTCCTCCATTTACCTGAGAAGAAAATTTAGTTTTGAAACAGGACAGACGTGAGATTAATATAAAAAAAAATGCTTCCACTGTAATCCCTAAGCAGCCTCTCTCTCTCTCTCTCTCTCTCTCTCTCTCTCTCTCTCTCTCTCTCTCTCTCTCTCTCTCTCTCTCTCTCTCTCTCTCTCTCTCTCT
>JACEEZ010016585.1:37500-40000 GCA_016584305.1 Chionoecetes opilio
CTATTTATTCTCTCTACTATTCTCTCTCTATTTTATCTCTTTTTATCTCTATTTATTCTCTCTACTATTCTCTCTCTATTTTATCTCTTTTTATCTCTATTTATTCTCTACTATTCTCTCTCTATTTTATCTCTTTTTATTCTCTCTACTATTCTCTCTCTATTTTATCTCTTTTTATCTCTATTTATTCTCTCTACTATTCTCTCTCTATTTTATCTCTTTTTATCTCTATTTATTCTCTACTATTCTCTCTCTATTTTATCTCTTTTTATCTCTATTTATTCTCTCTACTATTCTCTCTCTATTTTATCTCTTTTTATCTCTATTTATTCTCTCTACTATTCTCTCTCTATTTTATCTCTTTTTATCTCTATTTATTCTCTCTACTATTCTCTCTCTATTTTATCTCTTTTTATCTCTATTTATTCTCTCTACTATTCTCTCTCTATTTTATCTCTTTTTATCTCTATTTATTCTCTACTATTCTCTCTCTATTTTATCTCTTTTTATCTCTATTTATTCTCTACTATTCTCTCTCTATTTTATCTCTTTTTATCTCTATTTATTCTCTACTATTCTCTCTCTATTTTATCTCTTTTTATCTCTATTTATTCTCTACTATTCTCTCTCTATTTTATCTCTTTTTATCTCTATTTATTCTCTACTATTCTCTCTCTATTTTATCTCTTTTTATCTCTATTTATTCTCTACTATTCTCTCTCTATTTTATCTCTTTTTATTCTCTCTACTATTCTCTCTCTATTTTATCTCTTTTTATCTCTATTTATTCTCTCTACTATTCTCTCTCTATTTTATCTCTTTTTATCTCTATTTATTCTCTACTATTCTCTCTCTATTTTATCTCTTTTTATCTCTATTTATTCTCTCTACTATTCTCTCTCTATTTTATCTCTTTTTATCTCTATTTATTCTCTCTACTATTCTCTCTCTATTTTATCTCTTTTTATCTCTATTTATTCTCTCTACTTCTCTCTCTATTTATCTCTTTTTATCTCTATTTATTCTCTCTACTATTCTCTCTCTATTTTATCTCTTTTTATCTCTATTTATTCTCTACTATTCTCTCTCTATTTTATCTCTTTTTATCTCTATTTATTCTCTACTATTCTCTCTATTTTATCTCTTTTTATCTCTATTTATTCTCTACTATTCTCTCTCTATTTTATCTCTTTTTATCTCTATTTATTCTCTCTACTATTCTCTCTCTATTTTATCTCTTTTTATCTCTATTTATTCTCTACTATTCCTCTCTCTTTTTTTATCTCTTTTTATCTCTATTTATTCTCTAACTATTCTCTCTCTATTTTATCTCTTTTTATCTCTATTTATTCTCTACTATTCTCTCTATTTTATCTCTTTTTATCTCTATTTATTCTCTACTATTCTCTCTCTATTTTATCTCTTTTTATCTCTATTTATTCTCTACTATTCTCTCTCTATTTTATCTCTTTTTATCTCTATTTATTCTCTCTACTATTCTCTCTCTATTTTATCTCTTTTTATCTCTATTTATTCTCTACTATTCTCTCTCTATTTTATCTCTTTTTATCTCTATTTATTCTCTCTACTATTCTCTCTCTATTTTATCTCTTTTTATCTCTATTTATTCTCTACTATTCTCTCTCTATTTTATCTCTTTTTATCTCTATTTATTCTCTCTACTATTCTCTCTCTTTTTTATCTCTTTTTATCTCTATTTATTCTCTACTATTCTCTCTCTATTTTATCTCTTTTTATCTCTATTTATTCTCTACTATTCTCTCTCTATTTTATCTCTTTTTATCTCTATTTATTCTCTACTATTCTCTCTCTATTTTATCTCTTTTTATCTCTATTTATTCTCTACTATTCTCTCTCTATTTTATCTCTTTTTTATCTCTATTTATTCTCTACTATTCTCTCTCTATTTTATCTCTTTTTATCTCTATTTATTCTCTACTATTCTCTCTCTATTTTATCTCTTTTTATCTCTATTTATTCTCTACTATTCTCTCTCTATTTTATCTCTTTTTATCTCTATTTATTCTCTACTATTCTCTCTCTATTTTATCTCTTTTTATCTCTATTTATTCTCTACTATTCTCTCTCTATTTTATCTCTTTTTATCTCTATTTATTCTCTCTACTATTCTCTCTCTATTTTATCTCTTTTTATCTCTATTTATTCTCTCTACTATTCTCTCTCTATTTTATCTCTTTTTATCTCTATTTATTCTCTACTATTCTCTCTCTATTTTATCTCTTTTTATCTCTATTTATTCTCTCTACTATTCTCTCTCTATTTTATCTCTTTTTATCTCTATTTATTCTCTACTATTCTCTCTCTATTTTATCTCTATCTCATATCTCTATTTTTTGTATCTTTTTTCCTTCCTTCCATATTTTTGTTTTTTCGTACTTTTTCTATTGCCGCAGATTCAAACTGACTGACTAACTGATTAACCAACTAGCTAACTGACTGACTGACTGACCGACTATTT
>JACEEZ010016585.1:45000-62129 GCA_016584305.1 Chionoecetes opilio
GAGGAAAAATGAGAAAAATAGAGAGAAAATAAATTGTTATAGAATAGAGAGAATAGGAGAGGGGAAGGATAGGAGGACGTGAAGGAGGATAGTTACGGGATGGTGGAGGAGGAGGAGGAGGCGGCGGCAATAGATCACTAGGGAATGAACGTGAGCAGAATCCCTCCTCTCCCTCCTCCTCCTCCTCCTCCTCATGATTCTTCGCTTTGGTGGTTCTTAATTTTTTCAAAGATCTTTTTTAGCGTTGTCAAATCAGAGAGAGGAGAGAGAGAAGAGAGAGAGAGAGAGAGAGAGAGAGAGAGAGAGAGATTAGCTTGGTGATTAGAATATGTGGCTTGTAACCAGTGGGGCTTCTGTCTTTCTTACCTCCTCCTCCTCCTCCTCCTCCACCTCCTCCTCCTCCCTCCCCCTCCACCTCCACTCCCCCTCCTCCTCCTCCTCCTCCTCCTCCTCCTCCTCCACCTCCTCCTCCTCCACCTCCTCCTCCTCCTCCCCTCCCTCCACCTCCTCCTCCTCCTCCTCCTCCTCCTCCTCCTCCTCCTCCTCCTCCTCCTCCTCTTTCTAGGTGATGCCATAGATCAGCTTTCTCCTTCCACCTTTCGTCATCTTCCACTTTTCCACAAGAATTTTAAGACGAAAACCTTCAACTTACCTCTGCTTCCTCACTCGTAGACTAGAGTTGATTACGAGTGGCTCTTATTCTTCCTTATTTCTTCCTTATTTCTTCCTTATTTCACCTTCTTTTCATTTCATTTTCATCTTCCCTTCCTTCCTTCATCCTCTTCCCTTCCTGTCTTCATTCTCTTCCCTTCCTTCCTTCATCCTCTCCCCATCCTTCCTTCCTTCATCCTCTTCCCATTCTTTCATTTCTTCATCTTCCATTTTATCACATGCTCCTTTTTTATCTCCCTTCTCTCTCCTTTCCTTTTCTTTTCCTTAACCTTCACCTTCCCTTCCTTTCTTCATCTCTCCCTTTTCATCACATTCTCCTTTCTCTTCTCCTTTCTTTCCTTTCCCTACATCCTCTTCACTTTCTTCCCTTCCTTTCTTCTTCCTCTTCCCTTTTATCACAAATTTTATTCTCATCTATCCTTTCTATCCTTCCTTTTCTTTACCTCTTATATACCTATTATTATTATTATTATTATTATTATTATTATTATTATTATTATTATTATTATTATTATTATTATTATTACCTTCTACCATTATTTCCTCAACTAATAGAAACATGACTAAGAATTCACCCTTATATCACCCTGTCACAAGGCTTAATGGGTGTGTTAATGGAGACTAAGCTATTGCTATACGTATGCTAATGGAAGTTAATGGCTAATGGTCAAGCTATTGATACACGACACACGTACATACAAGCAAATATCGTCCCTTTTGTTAGGTATATATAAATGGACAGGTATTGGCAAAAAGGCTAATGATGAAGATTGCCTGTGTGTGTTGGGGGGGAGAGAGAGAGAGGGGAGAGAGAGAGAGAGAGGAGAGAGAGAGAGAGAGAGAGAGAAGAGAGAGAGAGAGAGAGAAAAGAAGAGAGCAAACAAGCAAACAGTGAGAGTGGCTGTGTGTGTGGGGTGTAGAGAGAGAGAGAGGGGAGAGAGAAAAGAGAGAGAGAGAGAAGAGAGAGCAAGCAAGCAAGCAAGCAGTGAGAGGTAGCTGTGTGTGTGTGTGTGAGAGAGAGAGAGAGAGAGAGAGAGAGAGAGGGAGGAGAGAGAGAGAGAGCAAGCACAAGCAAGCAGTGAGAGGGGAAAGCTGTGTGTGTGTGGAGAGAGGGGAGGGGAGAGAGAGGAGAGAGGAGGGGAGGAGAGAGAGAGGGAAGAGAGAGAGAGGGGAGAGAGAGAGAGAGAGGAGAAGAGAGGGGGCGGTCAGTGGATCACCTTTATGCGATAAACTTAATTATCTCTATTGACTGCCTCTCCCCTTTACCTGTTGCTACCTGGCGCGCGCGCGCACACACACACACACACACACACACACACACACACACACACACACACACACACACACACACACACACACCACACACACCACACACACACACACCTGTAGATCCCCCTTGGCACACCTGTTACACACCTGTCATATCCCACCCCCCATAGTATTGTTTGCCCTTGGCCAGTCCTTTGTGATCTAAACAAATAGAAAAATATAAGGTTGTTCTTGTCTCATCTCCCTTTGAATCATGAGGCGTGTTATCTTTTTATTTTATGTGGATTAGTTATCGTTCCTCTGAGTGAAGGTTATTGTCCAAGCTCGCTTCGCTCGCTTGGACACCTATTTCAGCCGAATTCATTCTTTGGTACTAAATAGATTGGTGAATCTGTCATATAGGCTTGTAAAATGTTTACTCCACGAATGGGGGCAAGGTCTAGAGTGCATATTGGCTTGTAAAATGTTTACTCCACGAATGGGGGCAAGGTCTAGAGTGCCTATAGGCTTGTAAAATGTTTACTCCACGAATGGGGGCAAGGTCTAGAGTGCCTATAGGCTTGTAAAATGTTTACTCCACGAATGGGGGCAAGGTCTGGAGTGCCTATAGGCTTGTAAAAGGTTTACTCCACGAATGGGGGCAAGGTCTGGAGTGCCTATAGGCTTGTAAAAGGTTTACTCCACGAATGGGGGCAAGGTCTAGAGTGCCTATAGGCTTGTAAAAGGTTTACTCCACGAATGGGGGCAAGGTCTAGAGTGCATATAGGCTTGTAAAAGGTTTACTCCAGGGAATGGGGGCAAGGTCTAGGGGCCAATAGGGTTGTAAAAGGTTTACTCCAGAATGGGGGCAGGTCTAGAGTGCATATAGGTTTTGTAAAATGGTTTACTCCCACGAATGGGGGGCAAAGGTCTGGAGTGCCTAAAAGGCTTGAAAAAGGTTTACTCCACGAATGGGGCAAGGTCTGAGTGCCTATAGGCTTGTTAAAATGTTTCCCTCCACGAATGGGGGCAAGGTCTGGAGTGCCTATAGGCTTGTAAAAGTTTATCCACGAATGGGGGCAAGTCTAGAGTGCCTATAGGCTTGTAAAAGGTTTACTCCACGAATGGGGGGCAAGGTCTAGAGTGCCTATAGGCTTGTAAAAATGTTTACTCCACGAATGGGGGCAAGGTCGGGAAAGTGCCTATGGGGCTTGTAAAAGGTTTACTCCACGAATGGGGGCAAGGTCTAGAGTGCCTATAGGCTTGTAAAAGGTTTACTCCACGAATGGGGGCAAGGTCTAGAGTGCATATAGGCTTGTAAAATGTTTACTCCACGAATGGGGGCAAGGTCTGGAGTGCATATTAAGCCTGTGCGAGCTTGGACACGTTCCACATCTTTAGTGTGGACGTCTATTTCCTAGTATATAATTAGTTAGAGGAAGAGTTAGATTTTTCCTAAGAATAAATTATACTGTCTCTTAGTGAAGGTTTTATATTGTTAGTGATAGCAATAGTTAGACTTTTTACCTAACAGGGAGACGTTAGTATTGTTAACTAAGCGCTTTGTTCACTTTCTAAATTCTAACTAGGAATTTGAATATAATTACCCTATGTACTATTTAGAATTTAAATTGAAACCTTAATTTGTAGTTGTATGCTTTGTTTAAGTACTGGTTTAAGTATTAGTCGTCGATTTTATGTTTAATTATAATAGTCAAGTTTATTTTGAATACATTTTCTTTATAATTAGTGTTTTTTCATATTTATTTTCATAGAATTTACTATTTTCCTCATTAATTTTTTTCATTACTCATCGATTTTATTATTCATCATATTAAATCAAGTGTCTTTTGAATACATTTTCTTTATATTTAGTGTTTTTTCATAATTATTTTCATAGAATTTACTATTTTCCTCATTAGTCATACGGTTTTTTCTCTCATTAATAATAGATTTTTTTATTCATATTAATTCAAGTGTTTTTTTAATTATTCATCTTTTAATTTAGTGTCTTTTCATATTTTTTTTCATAGTATTGTTGTATTTTTTATTCATTTATATTAATTCAAGTGTTTTTCATAATTATTTTCAAAGAATTGCTGTATTTTCCTGAGCCATATTGTTTGAGCTGTTATAGTTATAGTTTAGTTATAGTTATAGTTTAGTTATAGTTATAGTTTAGTTATAGTTGTAGTTGTAGTTTAGTTGTAGTTGTAGTTATAGTTTAGTTATAGTTTAGTTGTAGTTGTAGTTGTAGTTATAGTTTAGTTGTAGTTGTAGTTATAGTTTAGTTGTAGTTGTAGTTATAGTTTAGTTGTAGTTTAGTTGTAGTTGTAGTTGTAGTTATAGTTTAGTTGTAGTTGTAGTTATAGTTTAGTTGTAGTTTAGTTGTAGTTGTAGTTGTAGTTATAGTTTAGTTGTAGTTGTAGTTATAGTTTAGTTGTAGTTGTAGTTGTAGTTATAGTTTAGTTGTAGTTGTAGTTATAGTTTAGTTGTAGTTGTAGTTGTAGTTATAGTTTAGTTGTAGTTGTAGTTGTAGTTATAGTTTAGTTGTAGTTGTTTGTAGTTATAGTTTAGTTGTAGTTTGTGTGTAGTTATAGTTTAGTTGTAGTTGTAGTTGTAGTTATAGTTTAGTTGTAGTTGTAGTTGTAGTTATAGTTTAGTTGTAGTTGTAGTTATAGTTATAGTTTAGTTGTAGTTATAGTTATAGTTTAGTTATAGTTTAATTGTAGTTGTAGTTATAGTTATAGTTTAGTTATAGTTATAGTTATAGTTTAGTTATAGTTTAGTTGTAGTTAGTTATAGGGTTTTATAGTTTTTATGTTAGTTGTAGTTTATAGTTATAGTTTAGTTGTAGTTATAGTTATAGTTTAGTTATAGTTTAGTTATAGTTTAGTTGTAGTTGTAGTTATAGTTATAGTTTAGTTATAGTTTAGTTGTAGTTATAGTTATAGTTTAGTTGTAGTTATAGTTATAGTTTAGTTATAGTTTAGTTATAGTTTAGTTATAGTTTAGTTATAGTTTAGTTGTAGTTATAGTTATAGTTTAGTTGTAGTTATAGTTATAGTTTAGTTATAGTTTAGTTGTAGTTGTAGTTATAGTTATAGTTTAGTTTAGTTTAGTTATTGTTTAGTTTAGTTTAGTTATAGTTTTAGTTGTATTTAGTTAGTTATAGTTATAGTTTAGTTGTAGTTTAGTTATAGTTTATTGAGTTTAGATGCTTAGTTTAGGTAGTTATGTTTCGTTTATTAGTTTGTTTAGTTATAGTTTAGTTGTAGTTGTAGTTATAGTTTAGTTATAGTTATAGTTTGTTGTAGTTGTAGTTGTAGTTGTAGTTATAGTTATAGTTTAGAGTTGCTTTCATACACGTCAATACTTTATATGAACTGTTAATGCTTTGATGTCGGTGGAGGGATCATGTTGTGTGTGCTAAAGATAGATGTGTGTGTGTGTGTGTGTGTGTGTGTGTGTGGAGTGCCTTGACTTCGTGTGTTGTGACAAAAAACAAACTCAAGATATGTTTCTTTCTATCGTGTAAGTGAAGCCTTTTGGTGAAAGATTCCTGACCTTCTAAAAGCCGAGAGAGAGAGAGAGAGAGAGAGAGAGTGAAGAGAGAGGGAGAGAGAGAGAGAGGAGAGGAAGAGAGAGAGAGAGAGAGAGAGAGATGAATGAAATAACAGAAGAGAGGAAAGAAGGAAGAAGAAGAGAGAAAATGTGAGGAAAGTAGACACACAGGAGAGGAGAAGAGAGAGAGAGAGAGAGAGGAGAGAGAGAGAGAGAGAGAGAGAGAGAGAGAGAGAGAGAGATTCTGCCTGGTACCCTGTTTGGAATAGTTCCCCGTAAATATTGGGTTAGGAGGCTGAGAGAGAACGGAGGTCTTTCGGGTGGACTGAGATATATTGGGGTTCTCTCTCTCTCTCTCTCTCTCTCTCTCTCTCTCTCTCCTCTCTCTCTCTCATCCTCTCTCTCTCCTCTCTTCTCTCTCTTCCCTCTCTCTCCTCTCTCCTCTCTCTCTCTCTCTCTCTCTCTCTCTCTCTGTCTCTCTTCTCTCTCCCTCTCTCTCTCTCTCTCTCTCTCTCTCTCTCTTCTCTCTCTCTCTTCTCTTTTCTCTCTCTCCTTCCCCTCTCTCTCTCTCTCTCTCTCTCTCGTATAAGAAATAAGGTATGTTAATTACGCTTGTATATGAGTGTATTGTGTACTAAAGACTAAGGTTATAATATTGATAATGATAAAATAAGGTAAAATTTATGATGAAAACTATTCCTGTGTTAGTTTTAAGTAAAGTAAGTAAAGGATATTCAAGTTTATAATGCTCGTGTGTGTGTGTGTGTGTGTGTGTGTGTGTGTTCTTTTTATTCTGGTACACTCCCCCAAATATGTACTCTCCCCCTTTTCTTAAATAAACTTGTAAACTTATGTGTGTGTCATGTAACTAATAAGACTTTGTTGATTATTACAGGTATGTTAGATGGCCTTTACGTGACACCAGTCCCAGTAACAAGCAGTGGCTGGTAAGTACTACATTGTTCCCTCGCCTCCCTATACACAACATGTCATATCTCCAACAGTAATGATTTGCGACGGAAGCTCAGAGAGAGAGTGTTTTCTAGAATCCAATAAGGTAAACAGAAACCATACTCCCAATTGTGTAGGGAATTCTGGTCCTAGTGTAAAATAATCCCTTGTTTTCTTATTGGTTACTAACTACGAATTGGGTTGCAAATTACAGGGTACCGAACAGTATTAAGTGTCTTATTATAGATGGTTTCGCCTTATTCTTCTTCTTGTGACCTTTGACGCTTAGTATCACTTCATAGGTCCTCTTCAAATTTGGTCTCTTTAGTTAACAATCTTGTCAACTCTTCCCTTGGCTATTTGCACCTGGGATACTAAAACATTTTCATTAGTTTTCGGTCCTTATACTAACATCCTAATTCACTGTCTCCTTTTTGTTCTTATCTCCCAGCACTGCGTTAAGAACATTTTTGTGAATTTTACAATACTTTCTGTTTCATTTATGTCCCCGTACGGTTACAGGGAGTTTTGTACACAAGTTGTTTCGTACCCAGGTTTTGTTAGTTGTTTCGTACACTGATTTTAAATTTTTTCGTACATACCTGGTGTCGATTCGTAACTTTAGTAGTCAAGTTCAACTCTGGGCTGAGTGTACGAAACGACTATGGTTTTATATAGACTACGAAACAACTTTATGGTGTACGAATCTACTGGTGTACGAAACAACTTGTGTACGAACTGACTGCACCCTGTCCCCATATAGCCCTAACACCGTACACAGGGCCCCGTCTTCCTGCTCTAGCCTCCTGTCCCACTCCTCTCTGCCTAGGACTGTTACTATTGACGCTATAAGCCTTTCCCTCTAGCTCTTATACTTGTTGCATTCCACGATTACATGCTCTACAGTTTCTTTCTCTCCTACCCTGCAGCTAAAAAAAACGAGTAGTGAAATTTGAAACAGTTTATACTTGCAGATACAAAGCATAAAACAACGCTGAAACGGTAGATTGTACAGTCATGATATAAACTACTGTGCATCATCTTCAGTGGCACATACAAATCAGTAGTGTTGCTATAATTCGTAATATATGGCGCCTGGCGAAATTAGTGCAGGAGGCGACTATTGTGTTATCTACGGTACAATTCTGGTTCTTTAGTTCCTTGTTCCCTGTTCCTTTCATTGACTTGGAATATAGTTTTGTCTGCCCGAACAATCGTAGAGAACGTGAAGGCTGTAGAGAAAACGTGAGCCTTTGTACCAGTAACTTAGGTATTCCAGTTTTCTTTACCTCAGAGCTTGTAATGACCTTGTTTTCCTGATATTCTTTTTTACCTATATGTTTTTATACGCCTGATTATGATGGTATATGACTTTTTGAAAAATTTTGCTCTTTCTATTTTCGGTTCCAATTTTGATACAGTGAGTAATTAACTTTTTTTCCTGATATTATTTTTTTCCCTTTATATTTTATTTTTTGTTTTTATACGCCAGATTCTGATGGTATAGGACTTTTTTTCAAGAATTTTGCTCTTTTTTCTATTTTCGGTTCCAATTTTGATAGAGTGAGTACGGTATATTCCGGTTTCCTGTACCTTAGAAACTTATATTCCGGTGTTCTTTACCTCACAAACTAATATACTTTGGTGAATTTTGGGTGAACGAAGCGATGAACACACACAAATACAGCAACCCGAAAACGCGGTGTGTGTATGAATGTCAAATTACCAATAGTGTGATTTTTTTGTATGTACGTATTATGAATATTGATGTGCTTTTTTGTCCACGTGAATGTATAAGTTTCTAGTCGTTTCTATACATATATATTTGGTGTGCATTTCAACAACAACATATTAATAACAAAAAATAGTGATTATTAAATTAGTAACTTATTAGAGAAGTTATTATTAATTATTATAGTTAGTTAGTTATTAGATTAGTTATTTATTAAAAAGTAAGTGAGATGGCACATGGACGAGAGGATTAAGTTAGAGATTTGCCTTTCCATGGGTCACCGATATGTGGCATGAACGATAGTGATACATTATAAAGTAGTAACAGATTGCATCACACACACACACACACACACACACACACACACACACACACACACACACACACACACACACACACACACACACACAGATACGATGGCAGTACCAGTACCACACGAGTATAGTTCAGGGCCTGTATGGGACAACTAGGTAAACACACACACACACACACACACACACACACACACACACAGGGGCGTGACATGGGTGGCGAGGCATGCATTGTTGTCATGAGACCAGTGGTGGATTAGGTAAGCTATCGTTGGTGTTGACAGTGGCAGGAGGCGATGAGTGGCTCTAGGCGGGGGCTTAGGACGTATTAGGGCTTCCTTAGGGCTTCGTGGGGCACCTAGACTGACGCCCCTGGGACCCTGACACCACCCCTCCTTCCCCCCTCTTCCCATGGCCCCCCTTAGTCTCCCACGTAAGGGGCGCCGCTCCCCCTCTCTCTCTTTCTCAGGGTACTGGAGGCAATACTGGGTAACTGTAACAATACCTCAACGGCCGTGAGAGAGAGAGAGAGAGAGAGAGAGAGAGAGAGAGAGGAGAGAGAGAGAGAGATCAATGCAGTAAATAGTAAGGAAAGGAAGATAATAGTAATGTTTGCTTATGAGAGGTGAGGATAGAGATGATATTAGCTTGGTTTGTCATTTATTTTTAATTATTTTCTTTATTTTGTTTCAATTACTCCTCCTCCTCCTCCTCCTCCTCCTCCTCCTCCTCCTCCTCCTCCTCCTCCTCCTCCTCCTCCTCCTCTTTCTCTTTCTCACATGGGTAATTAGTTGAACATCCACAGTAGCAGTTTTCCTTCCTCCCTCTCTCCCTCTCTCACTCCCTTTCCTCTCTCTCACTCCCTTTCCTCTCTCTCACTCCCTTTCCTCTCTCTCTCTCTCTCTCTCTCTCTCCTCTCTCTCTCTCTCTCTCTCTCTCTCCTCTCTCTCTCTCTCTCTCTCTCTCTCTCTCTCTCTCTCTCTCTCCTTATCCCTCTCCTCTCTCTTACATGGCCTCTCTCTCTCCCCTCTTGCGTAACTACTCATTCTCTTTCTATCCTCTCATTAACTTTCCTCTCCTCCCTCCCCCCCTGTTCTTCCTCCCTCCCACACACTTCACTTCCATTACATCTCTCTCTCTCTCTCTCTCTCTCTCTCTCTCTCTCTCTCTCTTTCTCTCTCTCTCTCTCTCTCTCTCTCTCTCTCTCTCTCTCTCTCTCTCTCTCGTGACGGATGGCTGAGGGCACTAATTAACGAACTACAATACCACGCTGTCTCTTATTTCCCCCCAAAAAAGGTGATGGCTTGTAGTACCTGGTCGCCTAATTAATTTTCACAGGTGAGTTGTGAAGTCGTTACGCCCTTTAGGAAGTCCCTGACGAGACCTTTGTTTATGGGATTCATTAAGAGTTACTGTCATTGAGTCTCATTTATCTACTTAAAAAAATAATACTGCCACTACCACCATCACCACCACCATTATACAATAAGATATATATTATTGCTTATAAATATATGGGCTTATGGGATTCATTAAGAGTTCTGTCACAAATCCTTTTTTTATATTTTATTTTCATAGTTAGGTAAAGGTTAGATTTGGTATAGGTTCAGTTAGGTTCAATAATCCACTCATACAGCTCTCCTAGACAGGGTTGAGTCAAAAGCTTTTCGTCTCATCAACTCCCCTCCTCTGACTGACTGTCTTCAATCTTTAAATCACCGCCGCAATGTTGCTTCTCTTGCTCTCTTCTACCGTTATTTTCATGCTCACTGCTCTTCTGAACTTGCTAACTGCATGCCTCCCCCCCTCCCGCGGCCTCGCTGCACAAGACTTTCTACTCATTCTCATCCCTATTCTCTCCATCTTCCTAATGCAAGAGTTAATCAGTATCTTTACTCTTTCATCCCCTTCACTAGTAAACTCTGGAACTCTCTTCCTGTTTCTATTTTTCCTCCTGTCTACGACTTAAATCTTGAGAAGAGTAACAAGACACCTCCCGAACTAAATTGGCCCACCCCCTTGTTTTATTCTCTTACTGGCTCCTTTATAGGGACTGGCAACGAGCGGGCTTTGTGTTACCTATTTTTGTGTGTGCCCTTGGCCAGTCCTTTGTGATGTAAAAAGAAAAGTTTAAGCCTTTTTGTAATTTTTGTTTTAATTTAAAAACAGAGAGAGAGAGAAGAGGAGAGGAGAGGGAGAGGAGGAGGAGGAGAGAGAGAGGAGGAGAGAGAGAGAGGAGAGAGAGGAGAGAGAGAGGAGAGAGTGTACCTTACAAAAACTTAAGGTTGAATGATTGAGCGAGTGTGGATAATGAGGAGCCTGGGGAGAGGAGAAGGAGAGAGGGGAGTTATGGGGGAGAGGGAGGGGAAAGGTGAGAGTGGGGGGTTGGGGGAGGGGGGGGACAGGTGATCGTGTTACCTGTGTTACTGTTACGGTTGCCTCCTCGTTACTCCCTCCATTGTTCCCTAAAAGTTACCTCCAACCCGCATACCTTGCTCCATTGGGCTCAGGAGTTCCCAATAGTTCAATTCCAGACTTCACAAACACACAGACCTTTCTTTCACACTCTCTCTCTCTCTCCTCTCTCTCCTCTCTAAATCTCTCCTCTCTCTCTCTCTCTCTCTCTCTCTCTTCTCTCTCTCTCTCCTCTCTCTCTTCTCTCTCTCTCCCTCCGTTATTTTGTTTTCTCTAACCTGTTTCTACTTCAGTATTTGCATTTCTCTTCTCTCTCTCCTCTTCTCTCCTCTCTCTATCCTCTTCTCTCCTCTCTCTCTCTCTCTCTCTCTCTCTCTCTCTCTCTCCTCTCTCTCTCTCTCCTCTCTCTCCTCCTTCTTTCTTCCCTCTCTTTTTTTTTTCCTTTCTTTTTTAAACCCTATTCACGCTTCAAATTAAAAAATTTCTTCCACTTTGGTTATTTTTAAAAAATTTNTTAATGGTTTCAATGAGAGGAGAGGGGTGGAGAATCCATTCTTGCACTCTTGATATTACTACCCTTCCAGTGATGTTCAGGACGAGTTCTTGATCTCAAACAGATTCTGCTGCCAAATATCTCTATGAAGAAAAATCTCTGAATGTATTCTGGTGTTCAATGCATCAGTCATATCCAAAAGTCAGTGAGATTGCACTTCGACTACTCTTGCCTTTTTCAACTACCTATTTATGTGAGTCTGGTTTCTCCACCCTTCTACAAATCAAGAATAAGAGCCGGAACCGATTGGATGTGGACCCCGACATGAGATGTGCATTGTCAGTGACACAACATCGGATTCGTCAACTGACTGAAAAAAAACAATATCAGCCTTCCCACTGATGTGTGATAAAATATGCAGATTAATTGAACTTTTTCCCAACCAGATTCAAATTTGCTAGTGTCCGCTAGTCTTTTGTAAGCAAGTGATGAAAGTTAAGCATATCACAGAAATCTATCAAATATAAGATAATTATGACTGTAAACTTTGTAATAAAGCAAGGGTGTTCTCTTCATCAACATTTAAAGAAAAAAAAAAAATTACCTTTTTTGGCGGGGTGGGATTTGGGGGAAAAATGAAGGGGAGCCACACGAATGTTGAGAATTCATGAAGGGGGGAATGGAGTGAAAAAGGTTAAGAACCACGGGCCTAACCCTTACCTTCCGCAACTGTAAGTCCGCAAATTTCTAGAAATTTGCATTTCCCAAACCGCAAGTCCGCAAACCAATTACGTGATGTTTTCACTGCAAAATGTGCAAAAATACAGGTAAAGCACTTTGTAATGTTGTAAATATATTCATTGTTTACTAAATCATTGTGACTCCTCACTCAATTGATCAACTTAAGTGAAAACTAAAGGGTAATAATTAGTATAAGTAAACTACACACCAAAATATATTTCATTGATATTGTTCTGGATTTTTCCCTTTACGCGAATAATATTCACACAGGTAGACTCACCTTGTTTGTTAGATGATAGTCAAATGTCCAGTAACACACGTTTCAATCAATCAGTTTCGTGGGGAATATTAGTGGTTTCGTGAGGATGTAGAGAGACACGTTGGGCTTTTGGCAGTTCGTATAATTTCAGTTAAAACTATACACTTCGGCGAAAATACGTAAGACAGGAGTCCCGGTCGAACACTCCGCCATGTACCTTGGTTTTTGCCCTTCTCTCGAGCCTCCTGGAGGCAGCGACACACCTCGCCGATGCCTCCCTCGAGCTGGTTGATAATTACTCGTTTCTCCTAAGACATTTTACATATGCCTCACTTAACTACTTTATTAGCATGGAGCAAATAATGTTTCTACTAGTAAACAAGCATATAATACTACTACTCTCTATAAATATCTACCATGTTACCATGTATATAATATGGTGTGCTTTATAGCTACATGACATCTCCCAAAAATCTACTAGGTGTGGTGACTCCGACACAGGGAAAAAGAGGGGACAGAGGCCTCTTTGTAATCCCTCGCGACAAATGCTGAGTCGACAAACCATGGAAACCGGGGGGGGGGGGGGGGGGGGCGGGGGGCCAAGTGCCACACCAGTGTCACACCAAACCTTCCACACTGTTCTTACATTCCTTCTTTCGTTTCTACCCTACTAATGCCTATAATGCCTTAACATCGCTCGGTCACGCACCTGGCGCGCCCACGCGGCCTAAGAAAATGTACCTAACCATGTTAAAAATGTGCTATACCTGTCAGACCTGTGAAGATTGAACTTTTCCACGTAAAAGATACTTGCCTAATAGTGTGGTATGCCATGTATTCCCGTAGGATTTTTGTGCTAAAATTGATTTTTTTGCAGTTCTGGCTTCTATAGGTATCAGATTAACAGAAAAAGATGGGGTCCCAATTTTCAGACCCCTCACCCCCTTTCTGGGGGGTCATTCCTCTTTTGGCACCCCCAGGATTGGTCTCTGGTAACACTAAGCAACAAATTTCAACATTTTCTTTGTTACAGACACGTGAACTACTGATTCCTACTAAATTGCTGATGCTGATGTCAGGTCTGATATCTAAATTTCTCTATCACGTCCAGATTTGGTATAACCGAAACCTCTATTTTTCGTTGTTTTCTCACCCGCTTCTATTACGAAAGCCGTCTAAGCTACATTTCCATGCCACGTTTTATGCTAGGCATACTTAAATAATGTTAACAGGGTTGTCTTTCCTTCTTTATTCTGGCTTAAGACAAACAGTGGAGTTCCACTGTGGACTTCCTCCAGTGGCTTCACATTTCCAGCGTACCATGATCTGACATATTCATAGTCTTCAGTCATATCGGGGTTACGTGAATGAAGCTTGTCCTTGAAAGCATTGCACCGGACACTAACTGGGCCTTTTGAAAGAGTGGATAATATGACATCAAACCGCATCATCATAATTGCTAGACTGATTGTGATGTGGTATTCGATGCCTCTTTTGTATGCTTTGCCACTGAAGATCCCACGAAGGGCTGCTGATGTGTATGCACCACTTTCAATGGCACATATATCCAGGCCACTGCCATCTATCGTTTTCCCGAGAGCATGTAAAGCAGCAAATGCAATATGGAGAGCTCCTGCCCTTAGGATCCAATTGGTGTCCCCAACTGACTGCTGAATTTTCAAAGCACGTGAATATAGGTCCAGGTCCAGTGTTATCAAAGTTTTTCTCTGTGGACCAATGCCAGTCAGTGGCAGAGATTCCCTGGGCTAACCGAAGAACAGTGTAAAGAGTCCCATAGTCAGTGGGTGTGGTCTTGAATAATGGAGCGATCACCTCTACATTCGTGCGTGTTGAGCTGTCGGATGACTGGGATAACAGCAGAGATTTGGTAGCAGCCCAAGTTGGCATCACATCTTTCTTGACCAATTTCCCTGGTTGGTTTGCTGTTCCTTGACTGATAGTATAGCGTCGACTGGAGTGCTCTCATGGGGGCACTCTCCTGATTCCTTTGCGTGTCACCTGTCCTGTGTTTGTTCCTTCGCTGACTCAGTTTCAGTGAAATCCACAATCATATCCGTGCCATCATCAGTCCAAGGTAGTTTGCAAGTGCCCAGGTGTGAGTGAAGTCTTTGCTCAGAATATTCTTCCTCTTTCCCATTTCATAGGACCGATAATCTCAATGGAGTGGTTTTGATGACTGGTTCTTGCACCATGTTCACGTCAAAGGCCAGAGGCTTTTGTGAGAGAAGCTTTTCTGGTATTTCAAGTGGTCGGTTCATGAACTCTCCATCTTTATCTTGCTGGAACATGACAACCACTGTGCCATGGAAGGTTCCTTGCCCCGTCGGTTTTGTCTTCCAGGAGGTCAATATTATCGATCGCAAACCATGTGTTCAGGCCTTTCTTGACAAAGTTTGGGAGACAAAAATCCACCAGCCTCCTTCATCCGCTGGAGAACACTCTGCTCAACTCGTTTCTCTAAGTCAATGATGTGAAGGTAGTCACTTCCAATATACACAGCTGAGAGGTTTTCAACAAGATTCTTGTCACGCACTCTAGAATGAACAGCAAGGGGAAGACCGATTGACAGAGGGGTCTGGACTGTTTGTCGGAAGGCACTGTCTTCTTTGTCTGATGTTTCACCTGGCGATCAGTCCGAGTATTTTGGACAAGGAACTGGCATGAAACGTCGACAGTTTTGTCCACCTCCTGGTCTCGTATTCCGGACACTTTGACAACATGGCTACCAAAGAGGAGGTGACTCATGAAGAAACTGGAGTAAAGACGGATTTTCAAAAATTACTGAAAGCTGCCTGTAAACGACCAACTGCGTTGTTGCAGCATCTCTTCTCGCAGAAGGTTGGGACATTCTTCAGGTGACCAACTACTCATCATCATTCATCATTGAGGACCTGTAATCCATGGCCATCGTGACTGCAGTGGAGAGCACAAGACGGTCAGGCTCATTTCCGTCTTAGTGATGTGACAAACTTCACTTCTGGAAGGCGCTCGCTGATGAGTCTTTTGAGGTATTTCCGATAGTTCTCACTCTCCATTTACATCCACACGGTATCTTTCAAAATTGACAAGTAGGCATCATTTACCTCAGCCATGCTCAGTGTAACATCCTCGTCACTCAAGGTGTTTTGAATAGCGAGGACCAATTGTGTATCACATACTGAGCGATATGAGTGGCACATTACTGTGATCTGTCCTCGTTGATATTCGCTGTGCAGAGCGCAAAACATGTCCGATAATAGTGCTTTTCAAGAGCTGATGCGTCGCCGGGTTCTTCAAGGTCCGCTACTGAAACTCTAACATGGTCATCTGGGTTTTCTGCTTGATCTGTAGGAGTGTTTTACCCATTGAGTCAGTAAGAACACAGTGCAGTGGCTCTGAGTCATTCTTGGGACAGAAGTCACAGTTGGAAAATAGACACACTTGTTCCTTTTGGAATAGTCTTTGACCGCTTTGGCCGAACAGATCCCACAGCACTTGAAGGTCGCCCCGGTCCTCGTGGAGCGCAGACAGGTGAATCGGTTCGGGATCTTCCTAAGACGTTCAATCTTGTTCTTGTTGACGATAGGTTTCCGACATTCACTATGATACCGAACGTACTTGAGTTCTCCTTCATTTAAACCTGACAAGTAATTTAGTAGTCTATGAATGTCACTTTCAGTATCACCAAGAGACCACTCTCTCTTGACAGTGTTGTAAAATTTCCTCTGTCATGAACCGGATGTTCACCAATCGCTTCTTTGATGTGGCACCTTCTTCACAGATCACGCAAAACTCCGTCCTCCTCCGACATATTGGCGATACTACCACGAATCTCAGTTCACAGGGTATATCTGACTGAGCTCAAAACTGCTTCTTCAACATGCCTGAAAAAGAAAAAATGGAGTTAGACCCTATACTCTGAACCGGAAGTGCTAAATCTGAACCGGAAGTGCTATAAGGACACTTCCGGTTGCTTTTGAGTGCTATAAAATCGACTCGGCATACCTGAAAAACCTACAAAAAGATACTCAAATTATGAAAATCGGTCAATTATTGGCGGAGATAGGGTGCATGGTCAGTGCCGGGGGGCCCCAAAAGGGAAGTGACCCCAAAAGGGGGTAAGGGGTCTGAAAATTGGGACCCCATCTTTTCTGTTAATCTGATACCTATAGAAGCCAGAACTGCAAAAAAATCAATTTTAGCACAAAAATCCTACGGGAGCCCTTTTCCTAACATTACATACCGCACTATAACGTGATAGCTCGCTTAACACAACAACAAAGTAGCTATAGGACACTGGGAAAGAAAACAATGGGGTTTGGGGAATCAGGAGAGGCGTTCTCCAGAGCCGCGGGAAACTGCGACTCGTCAGAGAAGGTTTAGGAACAAAAGATATCCTAGGAGAATGGTAAATTCCAAAGATATTGAGCGGAAAGAACAGTGGAGACGTTTCTTGTATAAACTTCTTGGAAGCAAAACAAAAGTCAACAACTACATAGTGACCAGAAAGCCGTTGATAGGAAGTTCCGTAAGGGTAAACGACAGTCACATTGTTTGCTCATCAAAACAATTGATACCCATGGGAAACGGATTCAATGTTTCATGGACTTCCTTTAAAAAGTTTTAAATTCAATATGGGCCCCCTTAAATAAAAAAAGGGAAGGCAAAAAAGTGGCTTTTAAATAGCTCCTAGTGGCCAGATGCCTAGAAAAAGATCGTCAGCCACTAAAAAAACCCCTTTTT